>JAHKKF010533112.1:0-24607 GCA_019740295.1 Labeo calbasu
CATGCGAAATGCAGTTTCATGGCCGTTAGTTTCTCAGTTCACTCTGCGTTGGCAGGTGTGGATAAAAGTTAAATTTGGTCCTTGGGTACAAATAAGAGAACTCCCTCATTGGCTTTTCAGCACGCCTGTTCTTTCTAGCCTTGTCCTAGTTCACCGACTGTCTTGTGGCATGATGGGTAGAGTCTCTGCCTCTGCTGCCCTAGTTCACCAGCAGTACGGAGTCAGTAGGGGGGCCCCAGTGAGTCTGCCCCTCTTGCCCCTCTCTCTCACAGAGGCAGTGGCTGCCGGGATGCCGGTTTTCTGGCGCTCTCGAGCTCACAGCGAGAAAGCGTTCCCAAGCAGCGCTGCAGCTGGGGCCCCCTCCCCTTCCCCTGGACACCCCAGTGTGCCCGCTGGCACTGCCCCCTTTTTCACCCATAGAGTGAAAGAAAGAACAGAGACAGAGCGAGAGATGTGCTTGAGTTACCCCAGGCCTCAGAAGCTCCTCTCTCCCCTTCGCTGTGTTTTCCAAAGTAGGGCAGCTCGTCCACATCAGCGTGACACCGCCTGTCCACCGCCGAGTGGGACTCGCTAATACACTCTACCAAGTGCACCTTTAAAAGAGAATACTTCAATGACACCGCGATCACAGAGCGAAAACACAACGTGGTCATTTATTAACAAAGTGCTCTTTAATCAAAGCATATTCGACGGATGGAATTAAAACTTCACATATGACTGTAAAATAAAAAAGAGCCCTATTTCCACGTCGGCCTTGTCACTGTTAGGTCGTTAAGCATTCAGCCATGAAAGCCATGAATCAAAGACGCCAGGAAGTGGAGTGTGTGGATGCAAAGTCCTCTTGCTCTGTCCTTGAGCTCTCAGGTGTGTGTGTGGCTGCACTGACGGAGTACAGCGGCTTCAGAGAAGCAGGAAGTAAATCATGGGGTCAAGTCTTTCTCCCTGCCCGCGGGGAGGGGATAGAGAGAGAGAGCGCCACACGCTCCAGCCCTATTCAATAAAAACAATTTTCTCAGTGTCGACTTGTTTATGATGAACTGTTGGTCCACTCTATATATTTTTTTCATCCGAAAACTGGTTGCACAGTGACTGGTGTAAAAGACCATGTCCAGATTTAATCTGGATTTCTGAGAGGGGACAAGGTCCAAAAAGTGCCAGAAAAAAGGATTGTTGAAACACACAATCCTTCTGAACTTTCTTTTCTGAACATTTCTTGACCTGAATAAGATATTTCACATAAAGACGTTTACATATAGTCCACAAGAGGAAATAATAGTTGAATTTATAAAAATTACCCCATTACAAAAGTTTACTTGATTCTTAATAGTGTTGTTACCTGAATGATCCACAACTGCTTTTTTTTTTTTTTTTTTTTTAGTGATGAGTCCCTTGTTTGTCTTGAACAGTTAAAGTGCTGTTCTTCTGAAAAGTCCTTCAGGTCCCATAAATTCTTTGGTTCTTCCTGCACTCAAAACCAGTTTTCTGTTGATAAGAGTCTTAAACAAGGACTGGTGGGATGTTGTGCTGCTCCACTTCACAGACGCTAAGTGAAACCAGAATTTTAGAATGGCGGGAACTCATTTTATGACACTTTATTCACCAGGAAGGACAGCTCGTTCCGTGCGGCACACATCATCACGCTATTTTTATGTCACTGCACATGCACGGTACTTTCCAGTTTCGGCTTTCAATCCGATCAAGTGTTTATGTCCTCTCGCTCGGATTACAAAAGGAATAAACCACCCCTTACAATTTGCTCAAAATTTTAGTCGGATCTGGCCAATTCAGTCCGATTGACGTGGTTACATGTGACTTTTTAATTCTGATTGTGCTTCTAGTCCTATTACAATCGGATTACTAGGGTCCATGTAAACACAGCTAATGACTGTATGATTTTGAGAAATCCATCTTTTTACACTGTGGACAACTGAGGGACTCATATGCAACTATTACAGAAGGTTTAAACACTCACTGATGATCCAGAAGCAAAAACGATGCATTTAGAGCTGGGGGTGAAAACTTTTGAACAGAATGAAGATGTGTACATTTTTCTTATTTTGCCAAAATAACATATTTTTTTCATTTAGTACTGCCCTTCAGAAGCTACAGAAGACACCTACATGTTTCCCAGAAGACAAAAATAGTAAAAATTTACTCTGATCTTCAAATTCCAAAAGTTTTCACCCCCTGGCTCTAAATGCATTGCGTTTCCTTCTGGAGCATCAGTGAGCGTTTGAACCTTTTGCAATAGTTGCATATGAGTCCCTCAGTTGGAAAAGATGGATTTTAAAATCATGCAGTCATTGTTGAAAAGGGTTTAAATACACAAAAATGCTGAAAAACCAAAGAATTTGTGGAACTTCAATTTATATTCCTGATGAGTGACTTGGTGAAGTGACTTAAAGACCATTAATAAGAAGAAAATACTTTCCAAAAAAAATGTATTTAATGCAGTACAGTCTCATAGTTGGTAAAAGGTTTTTATGGCTGGTAAAAAGAATTTAATTAACTCATCAAGTGCAGCTTTGGCAAAAAGTTGTGAATGTTGACATGGGATGTTTTATTCCCTTCCTTCCTTTAACAGGGAGATGCTCTGTGCCATTCCTCCGAGCACTGAGCCAGCATTCCATTAAGTTCTTTACATGGTCCGTCACGCCGTGCTGGTTTCACAGCCCATGCTGATATGAGACCCTCTTGATGTCATTCTGTAAACATTGTCCTCTAATCTGCGTTGGAGGCACATAAACTGCAATCATAATCTTTTGTTATGCCTTCCATCCTGAAATTCCGCAGTCATGAAATTCCGAAGCGATTACCTTCACACGTTAGCGCAGAAAATGGATGGTAATGATTATTATGATTACGCTTTTGATTATTTATAGTATAAATTAAATCAGAAACACATGACAGAACATCATTTCAGCCAGCTACAATAAAGAGCGTATGTGGGGTTTTTTTCCACAGGAGGCACAGAGACGCTAATTTCCAGTCAATTACTAGTCTTTCCAATATTATGTTGTGTATTTTACAATCGTATACAATATACAACAGTAATACCATGTATATTTGACATAATATGTTAAATGAGAGCTAAAAAAAAGCTTGTCATTAGGGTAAAAATAAAGCAATATTGGAGCGCAAAGTCAATAGAACTGGCTTTCAGTTTTCTTACAGTGTACCCCCTTTCTAAAATATTATGACAGCTATATATTTTAATCTTTAAAGACACATTTATACTGTAAAAAAAAAATGCAAATGTGGAAAATATCTAATTTGTTTTGTTTGGTTGACACTGTATATTTTTTTCTCTACCCACAATTACTGTTGTGTTAGATGTGTAAAAGGAAATATTAGAAAACTACAAGTGTCAGTATTTAATTTAATTTAATTTATTATTATTATATTTATTTATTTACGTATTTTTTATTTTATTATTCATTTTTTTATTGTTTTATTCACAGCTATTTATTAGTGTTCTGTTCATTCATTCATTTTTTTTTATTTTATTATTTATTTTATTGTATTTTTACACAATTATGTATTAGTATTAGTATTCTATTTGTCTATTTATTTATTCATTCATTCATTTTATTGTATTGTATTTTATTTTCACACACTTATTTATTATTCTATTTATTTTGTTTTATTATTTTATTTTATTTTACACAATTATTTATTAGTATTCTGTTTATTTATTCATTCATTTGTTAGTTTATTGATTATTTTATTTTGTTATTTTATTGTATTTTTACACATGAGTATAATACTAGTATTAGTATTAGTATTTTATTTATTTATTTATTCATTCATTCATACATTTATTTTATTGTATTTTATTTTATTTTTACACAATTATTGTTTTTTGTTTTTTATTTTGTTTTTTTTACACAATTATTCAGTAGTATTAGTATTCTGATTGTTTATTTATTCATTCGTTCGTTTTAATATTTTTTTGTATTATTTTTTATATTTTTACGCAATTATGTATTAGTATTAGTATTCTGTTTATTCATTCATTCATTTTATTTTTTTTAATTACATTTTTTATTTCATTGTATTTTTTTATATTTATTTATATATTTATTTTTACAGACTTTTACCCTGGGCTCGTTTTAAAACCTCTGTACTAGAACGGTTTTCTTTTCACACAGAGGCCCAGTAAAGCCGGATGAACTGAAAGGTTGAAAATGTAAAAGGAGTGTGAATACCACAGAATAGATGAACTAAAGAGCACTGGAACACACACACACACACACACACATTTAAGTGCTCACCGTCCGTTTCAGCCCCGCTGAAGGTCAGGGAAACGGTACAGATGGCCTTTTGCACAAAATCAGCAACTTTTCTAAAGTGCGGTCAAATGCACACATATGGTATCAAACTCGCTTGGCTGCCCCCCTACAACACATCATTTATTTCTTTTATTTTCGCTCTCCCCTCTCCCCCTCTCTGTTTTTCTGGTTGGTCTATATCAGACGCGTACACACACACACATGCACTGACCTTCACACCCTCATCGAAAGCAACTCATATTTGGCGATTGTGTTTGTGTGTGAGAGAGAGACAGAAAGAGAAGTCCTGTGCTATCCCTCCAGTTTCCACAAATCAGCGTCTCTCTGTCTTTTAACAGCCGGCAGCATTTTAAATACACTCTCTCGGTCTGTTCAGCCTCACATCTGTGATACATTTATGTCACAGAGCTAATTGCACCTGATACAAATTAGAGGATTAAATAAATGGTTTAAAATGGCACCACAATTTCACCGTCTGTAAAGACACAAAGGCCTGGTATTTTTGAGCTTGCGGTGCTCCGGCTCCACAAAGTTGTCTTTGTGAGCGCAGACATGGCCTTGTCGAGAGAGAAAACGCACGTGAGTGAGTTATTGCTCTTGGCGAAACTCTGCCACCCACAATGCGAACACGTTAACGTTTATAAAGAGCGTTTATACTTGGGTGGAGACAGGACGTTTATATACAGAAGTTTTTGTAAAACACACAATTCCCCCAATACCAACTGCTGTGAAATCTGGTGGGATTTGTGTCTCAGGGAATCCTTTTTTCTTTTTTTTTTTTTTTTTTTTTCGTCATGTCTGGCCCATGCTTCATGCTGTTGGTTCATCTCTCACACCATCTGCTGAGTCTGGGTGTCTCTCTCAGTGGGCCGCTTTCCATCAAACACACTCTCATTCACACACACCAACGCACAAGCAATCATCTAGCACACAGTGGCCGCCCAGTCCGAGAGCTGACCGACCGTGCGTGTGTGTGCGTGCAATTTCGTGTTCAGGCATCTCCATAATCAACTGGGAGGCAGAGACGAGAGGAATACTTGAAAAATGTATTACTGAACTAATGACTAATCGCTTACGGAAAAAAGTGTCATCTGTAACCAGATCCAGATACCGCAAGATGAGGAACATCATCAGACTGCTTTTAGATACTCCTCAAGGCCAGATGTGCAAATAAACTGAAGTGATATCAGCTAGATAAGTTATACTGAGCCAGAAAAGTTTTACCAGTAAAATTGTGCTATTTCATCCTAAAAAAGAAACATACAGATTTGTTTTTAAAAACCCAGTGACTGTAAGTCATTTAATTAAAAAAAAAGTCTTTTGCAACAAAATACACTACTGTTCAATGTTTGGGGTCAGTACATTTTTTCTTTCTTTCTTTCTTTGAAAACAATTATTCCGCAAGGATGTGTTAAATTGATAGAAAGTGATAGTAAAGACTTATATTGTTAGAAAGGATTTCTATTTTGAATAAATGCTGTTCTTTTTAACTTTTTCTTTGTCAAAGAATCCTAAAAAAGTATCAAAGGTTCCAAAAAAAAAAAAAATTAAGCAGCACAAGTTTCCAACATTGATAATAAATCAGCATATTAAAATGATTTCTGAAGGATCGTGTGACACTGTAATGTAATGGCTGATGAAAATTCAGCTTTGCATCTCAGAAATAAATTATATTTTAAGTACATTAAAATAGAAAATTTTTATGTTGAATTGCAATAATATTTTATAATTTTACTTTTTCTGTATTTTTGATCAAATATATTAAATGTTTTTAATACTACCTTAGTAGTATTAGTTCAGTATTATTGGTAGTCAAATAGTTTTACATTTGTCTGTCATTTACAAATTAACACTTTTTTCTCATATCCTGACTGTTGAGAAATTAGTTTATAAAAGTTATAATGCATTGCAAGTTAGTTAAATAAATAATTGTAGCTGGTAGTTAAAAAATAGACAGAATAAAAACAAACCATTGGAAAATGTTTTGATGATGTACTGTGTCTTCTGCCTCCTGGTGGATGATCCATGTTCTTCATGAAGTAAAAGGACTTTATGTATTTGTATGCATGGCAAGTCTCTTTTCTATAACAATTTTATTAAAGTTAACTTTTTTAAGAATTACTATTATCAAGTTTCAGTATAGCAGTGTTTTTTTTAGTATTATTCACAATAATGCTATTTTTGAAATTGCAACAAACAAAATTACAGTAAAAACATTAGTATTGTGAGATATTTTTACAAATTATTTTTGTAAATATATTTTTAATGTAACATTTTGTAATTTGTTCCTGTGATGACAAAGCTGAATATGCAGCAGCTGTTCGAAAGATTTTTAATGCTTTTTAAAGAATTCTCTTATGCTCATCAAGGCTGCATTTTTTTGAAAACTACTTCATTTATTCAGAACTACTGAAAGAACAGTAATATTGTGAATTATTATTACAATTGAAAATAATAGTTTTCTATTTTAATATATTTAAAAATAGAATTTATTCCTGTGATGCAATGCTGCATTTTCATCAGCCATTATTCCAGTCTTCAGTGTCACATGGTCCTTCAGAAATCAATATGCTGATTTATTACTTTTATTTTATTACTTTTTGTGCTGGATAATATTTTGTTTAAACCTGAGATTCTTTTTTCAGGATTCTGTGATGAATAAAACGTTAAAAAGAACAGCATTTATTCAATATTTTCTAACAATATAAGTCCTTGCTATCACTTTTTATCATTTTAACACATCCTTGGTGAAGAATACATGACTAATCACAGACTTTTAAATGGTAGTCTATATTGTTACAAAAGATTTATTTGAAAGAAATGCTGTTCTTTTTAACATTTTATATCCTTAAGAAAAAAGTATCACACGTTTCAACAAAATATTAAGCAGGACAACTGTTTCCAATATTAATAATAAAACAACATATTAGAATAAGTTCTGAAGAATCATGTGACACTGAAGACGAGTAATGATGCTGAAAATTCAGCTTTGCTCCACAGGAATAAATTAGATTTTAAAATATATTCCCATAGAAGAAAATGATTTTACATTGAAATAAGATTTCACAATATTACAGTTTTTTTCTGGATTTTTGATCAAATAAATGCAGCCTTGATGAGCAAAAAAAAAAAAAAAAAATCTTACTAATCCCAAACTTTTGAACGGCAGTGCATGTATATATAAATCTGTTTACTTATAATCTGATTTCATCCTTTGTTTCCATAAAAGAATGATTCTTTGTTTCTAAATTTAGAAAGAAAATTAAGTAAAACTTCAATCAATCAAAAAAAAAAAATCAGCCAAATGTATATGCACCCTCAAAGATGTCATCTTTCACATCTGAAATGAAAATGAATGGATGATTTGACTAGGAGGAGTGAGGTAATGCTCATCTATATGCAGCACTGTAAGTCTTTTTTAAGCACGGTTAAGATTTCCTGGAAAATCTAGTATAGCCATAATCTGTCTCTCCATCTTTATCACTGCTGTTCTCTTCTAGTTCTTCAATTCCGTTGTTTTGCTAAACCCCTGTTGATTTGGCAAAGCGCCTTCGCTCCACGCTTTCGTGGCAGTCATTCAGGCCGGACTGTTTGTTTTTGCTCGGGTCGGGGATCATCTCGTGTACACTGTCCATCAGGAACATCACAATCTGTCTTTTATTGATGTGTAATTGTTATAATTTGAATGGTAAGATAAGCAGCGGCAGTGTGCGTAAGCCCCGCTATCTGCAGGATCGCATGGAGAGAGACTGAGGAACATATGGTTGGAGTTAGGCTAGGGAATGTAAGAAGCAGGGCACAGCCAGTCTTCCTGCAGGGAATGAGGATATTAAAGAAAGAAAGAGTAGGGGGAAAAAAGCGTCTGAAATTGAGAAACGTGATATCAGCTCAATGGAAGGAAAACAAAGTTCTTTAAGCCTCCAGCCATTCCTGTTATTAAAATAGTATCAAGGTTTTATTGAATTTAACATGTTTAGGTTAGGAGACGCGCAAACGCCCCCGACGGTTCAGGGTTGAGCGAGAACACCCGTCGAAGGCTGCGCGAGACCTTCGGAGATAACCATCGCCAATTTTGTTTTACATGTGAACGTGACAGCAGTGTATGTTTGTGCGAATGATAAATGGCCCTCAGCACCTACTTGTGTTATGTACACGTTTAAAGGTGTTATGAATGAGATTTCTCTGCAGTATCACATTAATCTGCACCTCTTTATCAAATAATCCTGTCATTTTCCAGCACGTTGCCCCCGTTATGCAGGCAATTAGCAAGCCGCTCCTCAGCTAGCTCCTGTATGCACTAAAAATGGCGTCGGAGAAGGTTAATGCCACATCACAGGCATGAAAGCGAAACAGTGGCAGGCGTTCATGGGGGACTCTGTGTTTGTCTCTTGTCACTTATCAAATATTAAGACTGTGAAAGTGGTGTGAAGCCCAGGATTAAGATGGAAGGGTGGTGGAGTTGTCGGTTACGGTAGCCGATAACATGAAAGTTTGTTTTGCCTAGACTAACAATGCTAATTGTGTCAGTTTGTGTTTGATCGCTGATACTCCAGACACTAGGGAGAGGCAGATCGATATTGAAATATAAATACTACTAATACTACTTATACAGTACTTCTAATACTTATGTTAAATCACTGAAATCAGTTCTAAATTTGCTTCCAGTACGGATAAACATGTTTTAGCATTTACTACATTGATTTTGTTTGGAAATTGGTGTGTATCAAAAGTATGAGTGAATACATTTATATATAAATTAAATTTATATATTATATATATAAAATATGTAAAATACAGTATTTTTATATATATATATATATATATATATATATATATATGCACTACCAGTCAAAAGTTTTTGAACAGTAAGATTTTTAATGTTTTTTTAAAAGAAAAAAAAGCATTTATTTGATGCAAAGTACAACAAAAACAGTAAAATTGTGAAATATTTTTACTATTTAAAATAACTGTTTTCTATTTGAATAAATTTTAAAATGTAATTTATTCCTGTGATTTTAAAGCTAAATTTTTCAGAAATCATTCTGATTTGCTGCTCAAAAACATTGTTTATTATTATTATGTTGAAAACAGCCGAGTAGAATTTTTTTAAGGTTTATTTAATGAATAGAAAGTTCAAAAGAACAGCATTTATCATCTTTTGTGACATTATGAATGTATTTATCATCACTTTTGATCAATTTAAAGCATCCTTTCTAAATAAAAGTATTGATTTCTTTTATTAATACTTTTTTAATTAATGAAATTATATCGCTTTTGAATGGTATAGTGTATAATGTTACAAAAGCTTTTTATTTCAGATGCTGATCTTTGTATCTTTCTATTCATCAAAGAATCCTAAAAAAGAAAGTACTCTGTTTTAAATATTGATAATAATAACAAAAATGTTTCTTGAACAGTGTTTGGAGTACTGATTCTGAAAATGTAGCTTTGATCACAGGAATAAATTAAAATTTAAAATATATTCAAATAGAAAACGGTTATTTTAAATAGTAAAGATATTTCAAAATTTCATTTTTTCTGTACTTTGGATCAAATAAATGCAGGCTTGGTGATCAGAAGAGACTTCTTTAAAAAAAAAAAAAAAAAAAAACATTTAAATTAACTGGGAGTGTATGTTTGCCCCCAATTTCCAATTTCTGGGTCATTTTTGATGCTTTTAGCATGTATCCTTCCTCCTAACCTTTGTTTGTGTGTGTTTTGTCTAAAAGAAGTGGTCCATGATGCTTTCATCCCACAGCTTGATTTACAGACGACTTAATTTAAAATCCATTCCCATATTCCTATATATACACAGAATGGTGATACAATCTGGTTTTGTTTCCAGTGTAGCTTCGACCCTACCTCACACTGCAAAATTGGACTTGCAAACAAACTTTAGTAAACGCATTGAAAAGGTTGAGACAACAATTAGATGACTAGATGTTGGTCGTTGCATTCTGAATACTGTTTTTGCTGCTATAGGACACAGTTGTTTGATATTATGTGACCCGCACGGGTTCAGCAAAACAAACCCACCTACACATTGTCGGCGCAGGAAATTCAGTGGAAACCTATAGTCTCAGGAAAGGGTTAAGGGTGAGCAATGTAACCATGTTATTTTCTCTGAAATCTACACTTGCTCCCCACAGTATGAGCGCTGGAGCCAAAGGGAATGAATGGAAACACATGAACAGCGCTGCTATGCAGATTTAGCTGCATTTTAACCACAATACACTTCTGAAGGCTCTGCCCCTGGCTATCTTTAATGAAGACCTCTTTTACTTTACGGTACACGGCGGGAAAGAAGGTGGATGCCAAGTTTAATGTATAGTCTTGAAGGAGGTATATGGCTGTTTTGCCTATTTTGATACAGGTATAGCATTTTGTACCTGACTTTTTGCTTTATGGGAATTTCAGGTAAAATAAGGGACCCGTATTTTCATCTGTATGTGTGTTTTTGATTATGCTGACAAAGAAGGAATGTACTTTTAAAAATTTTCATAACATATATGGCTGTACATGATTTGGCGTGCGATTTCAGATCACTGTGATCTGTAGCTAACAAAGAATATGTAATGTGCACTTCACTGCAGTACATGCAACAAAATTATTTATGTGTGCTAAACCTAAATACAGTCCTGTTCAGTATACTTTTTTTGTACATTAATTTTGTAATGAATTAATTATCCACCAGTCTGAGTAAAAATCTCAAATAAGATTCCCCTTGTGTATACAGTTGCAGTTCTTTAACTAGTAAGTCTTTGTTTACATTAGTGCTGTGAATAGTGAATAGTGCTGTTTGAATTGAAACTCTGAATGTATGTCTCTATCTCCTCCTTTCTGAAGCTCTTTTACACCCTAAGCACTTGTGGCAGTACAGTGCTATCTGATCTGGACTCCCATTGTTATGTCCAGAGGTTAAGCTTACATCCTTTTGATAGAGGTTCATTCCCGCACGTCTTGGTCTGAGGCCCAAGCTGTGTTTAGTGCCCAGGGCCTTCGAGTGGCCCTTTGCCACCTGTGATCATGATGCCAGGAACATGGACAGATATCCAGAAAGCTGGACTCCCGCAGGGATGGCACTGATTAAAGCGCTGTGAAATGTAATTAAATAAAAGGAAGAAACATTAGTTACAAAAAAGAAGAGAGCTGTGGAAATTATGCACCAAACTGAACCAAAATGCTTTTATGTTGAAGCAGTGTTTTATCGTATTGATGGTATAAATGGCTCTGTATGCTGTTTTGATATAGATGGTTCCCAATGGGAGACTAGTTTATAAGTGAGATTTTGAAATATCTTGGTAACACTTCACAATAAGGTGTCATTTGTTAACATTAGTTAATGTATTAACTTACATAAATGAACATTGAACAATACGATATTAGTCTTATAATGTTCGTTCATAAAAATACAGTCGTTCATTGTTAGTTAGTGTTAGTACACAATGCATTAACTAATGTTAACAAACACAACTTGTGATTTTTATGATGCATTAGTAAAGCTGAAATGAACTTTATCTGAGATTTATAAATGCTTTAAACGTGTTGTTCGATCTTAGTTCATATTATCTAATATTACTAAAGAATCATTGTAGATTTTTATTGGTATGTTATTATAAATATGTGCAGTTTATATTTCAAATATGTTTTTTTTCTTTACACTGCCAGTCAAAAGTTTTTGAACAGTAAAATTTTAAATGTTTTTTAAAGAATCCTATTTTGCTCACCAAGTCTGCATCTATTTGATCCAAAATACAGCAAAAGCAGAAATATTGTGAACTATTTTTACTATTTAAAATAACTGCTTTCTATTTGAATGTTACATTTTCAGCATCATTACTCTAGCCTTTATTAATATATTAGAAATTGATACTTTTATTTAGCAAGGATGCTTTAAATTGATCAAAAGTGATGATAAAGACATTTATAATGTTACAAAAGTTTCTATTTCAGATAAAAGCTGTTCTTCTGAACTTTCTATTCATCTAAGAAACCTGAAAAAATTCTACTCAGCTGTTTTCAATATAATAATAAAAAATGTTTTTGAGCGGCAAATCAGAATGTTAGAATGATTTCAGAAGGATCATGATGCTAAAAATTCAGCTTTGAAATCACAGGAATAAATTGAATTTAAAAAAAATATTCAAGTACAAAAACAATTATTTTAAATAGTAAAATGTTTCACAATTTTATAGTTTTTGCAGTACTTTGAATCAAATAAATGCAGGCTTGGTGAGCAGAAGAGACTTCTTTGAAAACATTAAAAAGCTTACTGTTCAAAAACTTGACTGGTAGTGTACTTCTAAATGTGTATGTATAAGAAAAACGTCTGCATAAACTCATTAACCTCACTAATCGAGAACTAGTCAATTGTTGTGACCCTTCCCAAGAAGCTGCGGTTGTTTTGTACTCAAGCTTGACAATACAAGTGAGGACAGTGCGGTCATTGCTCCATCCCATCATGCTGTGCATGCAAGACCGATTCTTACTGAGGGCAAAAAAGAAGGAGTGCAAATGGCTGTGCGGTCACTCTTTTATTACCTTTTAACGGATTATAATTGTGTGCTAAGTGCTCTGTCTGCCGTCCCTCCCAGATGGAAGCTGAACCCTTAATCCTCAATCTGGAGGCCGTCCCATTGCTTGGGGTGGAGAGGTTTCCATCAGCATTTTGACTTGGCATCTGAAATTTCACACACACATACGCGCACAGAACGTATACCCGTAGGATGTCTGTAAACGTCCTCTGACAGCTGGGCATGCCGCCGATTTTTCTAACAGTCTTTAACCTTGTTTTAATGATGCTGTCTGAAATACATCAGCTCAACACTTTGGAAATGCTTTTCAGATGCCCTCTCTAAAAGCTGCCAGATTTTAGTAGATTCTCCACAATTAGAGATTGGCAGAATTTGAGGCTTCAAGTGTAAAAAGCTTCCTTTCGGCCAGCCTTTTCTTGCTATTAGGAAGGAACAGCTGGCATAGTTGTCATTTCTTAAGAAGCTCGTCTTGATTTAGCTGCAGATCCACTAAATTTGAGTTAAGATGTTGAATTGAGACACTTTCCCTTATTAAATATAACAACCTGTCTCGTACACTCAATAAAGTGATTTGTTTCCGCAGAGTGATACTGCAGTTCACCAAAAATAGAAGGAAAGTTATTAATGAAAGAGAACTCACTTTTATGTCCTTTTAAAATTCTTTCATAGAACACAAAAGGTGCATTTTCAAAGTATATCCTGGGCACCTTTTTCCTGTATAATTAAAGTGAATGAAGAGAGCCATTTTCAAGCTTCAAAAAGGACATCAAAGTATCATAAATTAGCAGTTAATGAGTTGAACTTGAAAACTGAATTTCTGAACAGATCCATTTTGTTACTTTGATCAAGCGATTCATTGGAAAAATCTGATTTAAAAGAACAATTCACATTGTACTTCTCACATGAATGCTGAGTTTCAGCCTGTTCCTTGTACAAAGCTGTCATATACATACACTGCTGTTCAAACGTTTGGCATCAGTAAGATTTTTAATGTTTTTAAAGAAGTCTCTTAGTCTTATCAAGGCTGCATTTATTTGATCAAAGATATACACACACACTGTTTATATTTCTATTTAATATACTTTAAAATATAATTTATTTCTGTGATGCAAAGCTGAATTTTCATCAGCCATTATTCCAGTCTTAAGTGTCACATGAGCTTTTAGAAGTGATTCTAATGTGCCGATTAATTGCTAGAATTATCTATACTGGCAACAGTTGTGCTGCCAAATATTGTTTTGGAACCTGTGATACCTTAAAAATATATGTCTTTACTATCACTTTTTATCAATATAACACATCCTTGCTGAATAAAAGTATTCATTTATTTCAAAAAAAGAAAGAATAAAAATGTACTGACCCCGAATTTTTGAACGGTATTGTATATTGTTAGAAATCATTTCTATTTTAAATAAATGCTGTTCTTTTCAACTTTTTATTCATCAAAGAATCCTGAAAGTTCCAAAAAAATATTAAACTGTTTCCAACACTGATAATAAATCAGCATATTAGAATGATTTCTGAAGGATGACACTGAAGACTGGAATAATGAATGCTGAAAATTCAGCTTTGATCACAGGAATAAATGTAATTTTAATGTTTCACTTATTATAATATAATATGTTTAAATATTATTTCACATTTTTTTTACATTATTTTCTGTATTTCATGAGCATAAAAAACTTCGTACTGATCCCAAACTTTTGAACGGCAGTGTATGCATATCATATTAAATGTTGTGCACAGATTGTGCAAATCACTTTTATAGTAGGTATAGTTCTTTTCTTTTGCCATTTTGAAGCTTAACAGTCCCAGTTCTCATTCAGTTTTATTATACTGAAAAGACTGTCCAGGAAAAATCACAGTTTCAGTTCCACAAAAGAAAGTCACACAAGGTTAAAAACTACAGGCACACTTTTAAAAAAAGATGTGTTGTGTTGTTTTTCAACACATTTTGTGTTACTTTTAACTCAGCGTGCGTTAACCCTCTTAACACAGAATGTGTTTACATCATTTACACACTAATGTGTTATAATCACACTATTTGTGTCGGAAATGTGCTAGTTTTTATATAATTTGACAAAAATTCTAAAAACATTTAATTAATTAAAACCTCACTGCTACATTTACATTAAAATCAACCAACAATCACTACATGTAGTATGACTTAAAGGTTTTTGTTACATTTTTACTTTAAGTGCATACAAATGCACTCAATATCTCCATGTCATCAGCAACCACAAATATTTTCTGTTCAAAGCCTCTATTCAAAGTTGCAAAAGTGGAAATAAAAAGATCCATTTGTTGTAAACAAATTATACAGTATCTCACAAAAGTGAGACATTTCAGCAATCATTTTAGTATATCTTCTCAAGGGACTTGGATATATTTTAGAGTAGTCAATGTGCAGCTTGTATAGAAGTGTATGTTTACTGTCCCCTAAAAATAACTCAACATACAGTCATTATTGTCAAAACAGCTAGCAACAAAAGTGAGTATACCCTAAGTGAACTTGTCAAAACGAAGGTGTCAATGTTTTGTGTCAAACTATTGATATCTAGCACTGACTTAATCATTTTGTGCATGGAATTCAGCAGAGCTGCACAGGTTGTTGCTGGGTTCCTCTTCAAATCCTCTATAATAACATCATGGAGCTGCTGGATGTTAGACACATGGTGCTTCTCCACCTTCCGCTTGAGGATGCCCCATAGGTGCTCAATAGGGTTCAGGTCAGATCACCTTCACCTGCACCTTCCTCAGCAAGGCAGTTGTCATCTTGGTGGTGTGTTTGGGGTCATTGTCATGTTGGAAAACTGCCGTTCGGCCCCGTTTCTGAAGGGAAGGCATCGTGTTCTGCTTCAGAAATGTACAGTACATAATGGAATCCATGTTTCCCTCAATGAACCGCAGCTCCCCAGTACCAGCAGCACTTATGTAGCCCCAGACCATGATGCTTCCACCACCATGCTTGACTTTAGGAGAGACACAGTTTTCTTGGACACCATGCTGAGACACCATCTGAGCCAAACAAGTTTATCTTAGTCTCATCAGACCATAGGACATGGTTCCAGTAATTCATACTCTTGGACAGGTTGTCTTCAGCAAACTGTTTGCGGGCTTTTTTGTAAGCCAGCTTCACAAGAGCCTTCCTTCTCGGATGACGCCAATGCAAACCGACTTGTTGCAGTGTGCAGCGTATGTTCTGAGTACTGACAAGCTGACCTTCTACTTCTGCGACCTCTAAAACAATGCTGGCAGCACTCATGCATCTGTTTTTTGAAGCCAGGTTCTGCACCAACCCTGATCAACCCTTGTGAGGCCTATTCCGAATGGAACCCGTCTTGGAAAACTTCTGTATGACCCTGGCCACAATACTGTAATTCGGTTTCAGGTTGTTACTGAACCTCTTATAGCCTAGGCCATCTTTGTGGTGAGCAACGATTCTAATTCTCAAATCTTCAGAGAGTTCTTTGCCATGAGGTGCCTTGTTGAACATCCAGCAGTCAGTATGAGAGAATTGTACAAAGCACCAAATTTTAACTGCTCTAATACAAGATTGTATGGACACAACTTTGTATGGTCCTGTCAAGCAGACAAAAACGTGAACATGATGAATAGGACATGGTTAAATGACATAGTGCTGTTATCACTTAGGGTATACTCACTTTTGTTGCCAGCTATTTAGACAATAATGTCTATATGTTGAGTTATTTTTAGGGGACAGTAAATATACACTGCTATACAAGCTGCAGACTGACTACTCTAAAATATATCCAAGTTTCATTTGTATAGTATTGTCCCTTGAGAAGATATACTAAAATGATTGCTGAAATGTGAGGGGTGTACTCACTTTTGTAAGATAATGTAGCTAGAAAGCAAAGAAAAACCTAACACACTGTTGCATTTTTTTTAAACACACAATCAATAGAAAATTGCACAAAATGAATACAGTTTCTTTTAACAATAATCAGATTACTAGCACATCAGTTTAGAGGTGTTTCCATCCTGTCGTCATTGTGCGGTCATTTCCTTTATATTTGTCAAAGAAAACAACGAGTGCCTCCTCTAGGCTTCGGTCTATGATTCTACACTTACTTTTTTTCCCCTCTGGGCATCTGGATGATAAAGAAGGTTACTATGTCATTTCCTGCCTGCGTGACACAGGCCACAGTGGGTAAAGCTGTGTGCTGACCTGCCCGACTCCCCTGATCTGGAAGTGAAGTCTCTTACAGTGGCACATCCTGCCATCTGTCTCTGTCATGTGCTGCAGATGCCAGCGGATGGGCACCATGCGGGCTGGTAGGCCAACCCGAGGGCAGACAGCAGGCATCGACAGATCAGTAGCACTATTAAACTCAATTGCTGTTTACAGTGATTTTGGAAGTGTGTGTGTGTGTATATATATATATATATACATATACATATACAGACACACACATTCACACAGTCTGGAGTAAAAATAGCCTGGTGAAAAATCTGTTGTGCGCGTGTTGCCAGAAAATTAGCATGCCCTCAGTTGTCGTGCTATGCCCGTCGGTTATCCTTTGTTTACTTAACCCGCTTCAGTCTTTTGAGAGTTTTTCTTTTTTGTTCTCGTCTCATTGGGATAGCATTGTTAGCCAATCTTGGAGGATTTAACAAAGGATCAGTGTTGCAACATTGGAGATGAGAGGAAGAGATACAGCGAACCCAAAGAAAACAGTACGGAGGCTACAAAGATAACCTAATGAACATCACTGCGAGGAAGTTCCCTTCACCTGTGCTCATGCGGTTTGGACGGAGGGAAGAATCACGTTGTTGTTGGAGTGCCCCGACAAACACTGGCCTGGATTGAGTTACGATTGTTTTCTCTCGAGGAAGGAACACAGCATAATCAGACCTAATGTTCTGTATCTGTGTCCAAAACTGATGTACTTAGTTTGGCCCTTCTTTTGCCTTGGGAACATGTCACTGTTGGAGAAGTCGTACCATAATAAGGGGTTGAGGAGTTTTTTTTATAGGTGCTATACAAACAGACCAGCTTTACGAAAACCTCCCACTTTTCTCCTCCTGCGAGAGTTGTGTGTTTTTCAGGAGTGAATTGAGAATGCTTTTAAATTCTTGTTTAATTCCTGTATTTAAAATTCTTCTAAATTTAAGCAGGGGAGGAAAAAAAGCTGTTTGAATGTAAGGACGTAGAATTACAATCAAAGTCATATAATTAAGTAGAAAAGTAAAGCAATTTTCAAAGCAAACTGCTGGTGTTATTATTTATTTATTTATTTATTTATTTATTTTTTACTTCTAAGTTTATTTTAGTTTATTAAAAAAAAAATATCACCATTTTTAATAAATTAACACAGAATACATTACTTTTGACATTACCCTACTTTATGACATTACATTAATTTCTTTGAATGGACCATATGAAGTTTTTACAGTTTTTTTTTTATATTTAAATAAAAAAAAAAATATTTATATTTTATATACGTTTTTTATATTTACATTTTTACAATTTTAATGTATATTTATAATGAATTTAATGTGTATTTAGATAGATATTTTCTTATTTGGAAAGTATTAGAAATGTAATTGTGGATTTTTTCTTTTGCTATTATAAATATAATTATTAGGGATGCACAATATTGGATTTTTCCGACATGCCTGTATTTTTCAACTCATTTTGGCCAATAGTCGATGCCGATACCGATGTTTCCTTTTTTTTCGAAACAACACCAAGTCTCTCCTGTGCAGAAATTCTAAGCAAATGATTTTTAATTTTGGTTAGTTTTTTTTAACAAAAGCTTATTTGTTAGAAAAAAAAAAACAATAATGAAGTTCTTTTATAATGACAGTACACTGAAGGTTTGAAAATAATTATAAATAAACTATATATCAATAGCTGCCTTTTTTTTTTTTTTTTTTTTTCCAGAAATGTGCAGTGGTAACCTTAACATTTTATTTTAAGATTTAACATTTGTAGATGGTCTAAAGCCGCTGCGTATTCCTCTTATCAAGACATTTCGGCATAATTTTTCATATCGAGCCGATGCCAATATTATAATTTTTAAGCTATTATCAGACGATTCCAATATCTGTCTGATAATATCGTGCATCAGTAATAATTATTATTAAAAATTTCATTTTACCGTTATAGAAGTTTACCCAACTATGATGAATTCCGCTTCTGAGCACCCTGGAAAAAGTCCACTGCAATTCAGTAAATTTCTTTTCCTGTTATTCCAATTCAACTTCCCCACCGATTCCATTTTACGAGTTGAAAGCAGTGTAATTTTGGTTTCAGATCTCACCAACAATCACAAAACCCCAAAGACTGTTTAACTTAAACTAGTGCTGTGGAAGTGTTTGTTTTGTGTTTTCTGGTCTTTTTATTTGGAAGTTGTGAGACACAGTTTATGATTCACAAACCGGTGGAATCAGAGATGTTTTCCGGGTCATGTGTTTATGAATCAGCTCGTCAGTTGTTCTGTGATGGCTTACATGCCTGTGCCCCGTGCCCTTGGCATTATATCTGATTACGTGCCCTCAAACCTGAAAACCAGAAGGTTCAAGGTTCATTTCTAAATGGATGACCCCTGCTTGCCACACTGCTTGGGAATAAAACCGCTGTCAGCGGTTTGTCAAAGCAACGAATGGCTTTTTTTCAGATTGTTGCCCTCGTACAGAGCAGACGTATGATGTGGATCAAGTGTCAGATGTTTGAATGAAGAATAGGAGTCTTTATGCAAAGTATCCTAAGGGTACATACAACATGATTGCTGCCATCTATTTCGAGGCCACGTCCGCTTCTATACACACTTGCTGTGGACTAATAACCTTGTACCGCCAGCTATATAAATGTTTTCTTCTGTAGAACACGGGGATAGGAAAGCAGCTGTCATCTGCATCCCACCAAGTTGTAAAAATGTAGCTGTGTGAGAAATAGCTAATAAATAAGCAGGAATGTTTCCCACTTTGGCGACTCAAATTTATGTTTATATTTGTTTGACTGTGCATGCATTTATGCAGTGAATGTAATGTTTTATGCCTCCTTGGCGCTTCGCTGATGTGTCAGAGTAGAAATCCAGGTTTGCTCTTTTTTTTCTGAGTCAGTGTAGAAAAGCTTTGCTTCTCAAAACATATGATGTTACAAGAGGCAAGCCACAACTAAATGTTTTTATATGATTGCATTTCTTCAACTATGAGCACTTTTGACCCTGTGAACTTTAAGAAAATAGACTTTTTACACACTCGCAAATTATGTCGTTTTCTACTAATAATATCCAATGGGGTATGTACAGAAATAACATTTCAGGAGAATTCTGTCATGTATAATTACAGGATTATAAGTTTTTCTGAAAGTCATCAACATCTCCAATACAATGTCATTTCCACGTCATCTCAAATTATGTATTGTGTTTTCTAGTAGGCGATCTGTGATGGTATTATTTGTCTTGATAAGAGTAATTTCACATCTCGCATTTTGTGTACACTATCATTAATACTCATTATTAAATTACATTGGCACATTTTTGCATAATTTGACCAAATTTGATTTAAAGACAGTAAAAATTAACGTCACCACTTATACTTCATCTCAAGGATGATCTTCACTGACACTGTTGCCTCCGTGGTAAACATGCATGCTATTTTTTAAAGAAAAAAATGTGTTGGGGTAAAATTATTAATGCATAAAATTATTTTTGTTATTAAAATTGTATTTAAAAATGATAAAAATCACTTGCATACTATAAATATAAAAGTTGTTAATAATTGATATTTTATGATGGTTTTGCACAGTTTAAATGTTTGGGTCTGATACAAGGACAAAACATCTTAACATCTTTACATGAAAAGCATTTGAAAAGCAGAAAGTAAAAAGAAATAATTCTACCCAAGGGTGTAAAATCCATCTGGAAGTAGTGAGAAAAAAAGATGAATCCATTTCTTTAATACAGGAGCATTTTTTATAATTTAAAGGAGTTATAATATACACTAGTGTTATTTTAACCTCAACAGTTTGAAAACAAACAACTTACTGTAAGATTTTACAAGTAAATAAAACACTGTACTGGCTGTGTAGGAAAATAAGGGACACTCTCAGACTTCATGACAGTTGCGACGTCATAAGGTCATTGCAGCTGAATCAATTTTAGCAGCGTTCGCCACTGTGCTCTTTTGTAACATTCCATTATTCCCCGCTGTGGCGAGTTACTGTTCTGTCTGTCTGACTATGTGTGCGTACATATGAATTGACATTCATTATGGATGTGCTTGTCCTAATACGGGCCTTGCTTGAAAGCCTTGCCTGAAATCTGATACCTTTTTTTCCTTTCTTCATCCCCTTTGGACACGGTGACCCACTTTGTCGGCAGTTGGCACCGAAGACGGTTTGAGGGTGTCCACCTGGATTTAGTTAAGGGGTGTGGAGTCGACGCGTCCCCGCACACACACACACTGTTTCTCCCTGGCCTCCCCCTCCCCTACTGGCTCTCTGCCACACTCTCTGTTTAAAGTGGCTGTTTGCCAGGTAAAGATGAATTACATTTAATTATTTTACCACTGATGCATCAACAGGGGTTCTACTTATAGATCTGGGGGTATTAAGTTAGTGCGGTTTACTCTCAGTGGAGCCGGAGAGAAGATCATGACGGAATATGTGCTCTTCCGTCTCTCTCTCTCCCCGTCCCCCAAGATGAGGGCCCCAGCACCCACTGGCTCCTTCTACCACTGGCCTAATTAGTCCCCCGATGTGGCTTAACACTATGTATTTATCAAGAACATTAATTAGTGTCTTGGGTGCATATATAATACTTAGGGATATAGCTGATGTCCCTGTTTATTAGAGGTTTAGAAAAAGGAGTCGGGAGAGATGAGAAGGAGGCTCGTTTTTTATTTGTTTTTAAGCATTAGCATTCTTTTCCACTTGTATATCTTTACACATATAACTGACTGCCGCCTTAGCCAATCAGAAACACTCTGTGTCTGTGAATCATCTTACTCGTTATCAGGAGTGTGAATTACGTTAGTAATTTTACTACTGAAATTGCGTGAAATCAAACTAGTGCAAGGTTAGCATTTGTGGTTAAAAAGTATATACATTTTTATATTTTTTTTAAATTTTATTTTAGAAAATGACCGTTTCGTTAGATAAGACCCTTATTCCTCAGCCAAGATCATGTAGAAGCTGTATTGAAATTGCCATTTGGACCTTCTACCTGTTGAAAGTCCACTATATGGAGAAAAATCCTGGAATGTTTTCCTCAAAAACCTTAATTTCTTTTCGACTGAAGAAAGGTATATGAATATCTTGGATGACATGAGGGTGAATTTTATTCTGTAACTGAAATAATCCTTTAATTACTTTTCTAAGTATTTTTTTATGAATAGAAAGGTCAAAGAACATTTGAAATAAAAAATCATTTGAATCATTATAAATCTCTTTACTGTCACTCTTGATTAATTTAATGTGACCTTGCTAAAAATAAATAAATAATAAAAATCTTTCAGCAACAGCAAAGAACATTTGAAATGAAAACCAATAATTATAAATCTCTTTACTGTCACTGTTGATCAAAGTAAACAATTAATAAAAGTCTTTCAACAACAGCAACAAAAAAATCGTACTAACCCTGGACTTTTTCAATAGTGTATTTTTAGAATCATACCTAAAACACTATTCTAGGTTAAATGTGAGTTAAATTCTATCCGCAGCATCTGTGGCTTGTGGTTGATTACCAGAAAATATCTTTATTATGACTCGTCCCTCGGTTTGTAGAAAAGGACAGAAAATGTGTTTACATTTATACTCTTACAATGAAAGCCTAACAGAGAGCCAGAGGGTTTAAAAGCAGAAATGTGAAGCTTGTATTTTTGTTAAAGCACTTTCATTTATTTTTCGGTTTGTTGTTTCAGCTGTAATGTGTCTAAATCGACTAGGTGGAGGAATTCTAGTTATGTAATTCCTGCGGGTTTCTGAGTTTGCTCTAATTCAACCATGCTTTTTGAACAAGAACTTTATTTTTTATTTAGCATAGTTGAAATATTGGATGCATCATTATTTATATTCCATTTATTCTAATTAGTGTGAGAGATTAGAATTAGAACATCGTGTTATTTAGAGTATGATCGTACCTTAAAAATGGAAGTCGTACAAGTATTGTTGAGTGTACAATCCTTTTAACATTTAGATGGACATTTATGCTTTAAAGAAATATATTTACATGTCTCTCCATCTACTTTCCACAGTTTGGCGCTTTGCTATTTTAACTCTATAAATATGTATGAGCATTACTGCCTTTTAGCTTGTCTCAGTATTGCTGTCGCGAAGTGTCACCTTCCCAGAGTATGTGTTATTCATTAAGGATCTCAATGTGTGGAATCACACTTGTGGTGTCTGGCAAAACTGGCATTCATAGCTTGAAAAAATGTGTTTTTCTTAGCAGTTGGTTACAAGGATGGTTCCTCCGGCCAGCCAATGGAAAACACTGCCGGAGACGCCTGGGGAAATCGATTTTCTCAGCGAGAGCCGGACTGAGACAGATTCGCTATTGATTAGGGAGTTCATGGGGTAGTCACAGCGAGCCGAGGGTGGGAGGGACGGTGTGTTAGTGAAATGCTCTTAGACTGGATGCTTCATAAATCGCACACAAACCACCACGGCATAACGCCATTTCAGATACTCCCAGGATTACTCATCCCCCGCGTGCATTCGCTGTCCATCAAAGCTGCTGAAAGCACTGCGAACACTACAGCCTGTTTCTGTCACCATCTGACAGGAACTGGCTTGACGTGTCTAGGTGTCTGAGGTAGTATGCGAAATTAAATATCGAGATCAGCAGAGACCTGTGAGGTTTTCGATGCTGTGCTTTTAAGGCGCTGCACCTGTGTTTGAGTCACATGATCCTGTGCTGTTTATGACATTACTCTGTTCAGACAGTAATTGAGTTTAATGCGTCTTGTCTGAGAGATCCTAGTTCTAGGAATGAGTTAAGCAGTCAAATGCATATTACTGAAGGTTAAAAGGTCCTTTATTGAAATGAGCTGTCATTAAAGTGCTCAAAGGGATATTAATCAAAAATTAGATTCAATCTTCCATTAACTGCATTATGCATCTACACTGGTTCCATTTACTTTATGGGTCTCTTTTGAATTTCTGAGTCGTTTCCAAAAATGGATTATGTGAACCATCCTCAAATGCAGATGAAACATTATGAATGTAAAATGGTCTCTGGGTAGAAGTGTTTGAAAAGCTACAGACTGATTGCAGAATTTAGAGAGGTTCCTCTTTACTGTTCATAAAAGGATCATTTAAAGCATATTTTCTGAAATGGCCGGTGCAGCAGCACTCGAGGGTCACTTTTGTTAACAGGTATCGCCTATGTTGATGGGATCTCTCTGTGGTGGAGGCTGCTGGGTTAACTAGCACAACACTGCATTGAACATATAGCAGTATCCTAACTGTCCTGTCTGTCTGTCTGTCTACCTGTTTGTCTACCTGTCTGTCCATCAGTTTATCATTCTACCTGTCTGTCTACCTGTCCGTCTACCTGTCCGTCCATCAGTATATCATTCTACCTGTCTGTCTGTCTATCTTTCTATCGATCTGTCTATCACTCTGTTGTTCTGTCTCTGTTTGTCTGTCTGTCGTCCGTCTGTCCATTGTCCTGTCTGTCTGTCTTTCTATCGATCGCTCTGTTGTTCTGTCTGTCTATCTGTCTGTCTGTCATCTATTTAACATTCTATCTATCACTCTGTTGTTCTATCTGTCTTTCGACCTGTTTGTCTACCTGTCCGTCCATC
>JAHKKF010533114.1:0-15205 GCA_019740295.1 Labeo calbasu
GGTGAGTACATTATTTGTAAATTGTTGTTCTGGAACTGCACTTCTCCTTTAAAGAGAATATCTCCTTTTAGAGTGAACTTTGAGATTTGTAACCTTGCAGATCTTTTTTATGCTCAAACAGCAACATTACACACCAACTAAAGTTAAAAAAGTGAAAAAGCATAATAGGAGCCATTTGAAATGCATTTTTATCAATCCGATCAGAAGTGGACAATCCTAAATACAGGTGTAAACAGGGTCTAAAACATTTTGATCTTGTGCACTTTCGTCCATTTCCAGAGATAGTCAAAATTGCATTTGACCGGATTGCTTTCGTAGTGAAAATGCTCACGTTATTGAATGTTTTCGAACAATCACTAGAAAGACCACCTTGTCTACACCTACTGACCCAATCCTCAAACATCACAGGACATGTGGTGCAGGCTAACTGTAAGTTTGGTTTGATGGCCAAAAAATGTAAGAAATACAATGTTCTTTTACCAGTTCCACAGTGTTTGCTGTAGTTTTACGCTTATCAGAGCAGAAACAAAAGCTGCTGCCGTCTATATGTTTTTCGTTGTGTCCTTTAGTGTTCATGTGTAAATTTTGCAAGCTTATTTTGCATTATTTATTTTTGGAACACCCTCCCCTCAAAGAAATCAGGAAAGTGGTTGAATGTGGATAAAAGAGACGAATTAAAACACCAGGTGTAACTGTGAATGTGTCTTAATACCAGGTGTAAACAGGGCTTATGACAGGGAACGCATAACTTTGCATAACTGAGATCTCTGGAGAGGTAGCAAAAATGGGAAGCTCCTGGTTCAAGGCAGGGAATCTGAGTTCCTGTTTTGTAGATGTGAACAGCTTGGGTGCTGATAGTACACAAGTTTGGTTTGAGATGGACATGACCTCATCTGTAGCAGATATGAGTGCTGATTCAGGGTCCATGGTCGGCATGAGAGCAGACTCATGGCTGTGAACGTGACAACAGATGGAAGTGAGAAATCTGGCATTCTTGGGCAAAAACTGAGCGAAAAGAGTAAAAACCATTCACCATGACTCTGCCTGTAATTGGATTGGCACATTTAGACAAATATTTTTGAGAGTCGTCTCATTAAAATCTACCAAACGGGAAAGCTCGCAAAAAACAGGCTCATTGGAAAAAACGTGCCTGAGTAGCATTTCTGCAAGATGATGTTATGTTGTTTCTTGGATGTTTCACGACACACTTTTAAAATGAAATGTTCAGTGAGTGGCCCTAAAAGCATGTTTCATTTTATCTGAAACAGGTGGACGTGAATCTGGAAAAGGTGATTGTAATGTGGCAGTATGGAAATGAAATGTGTGGTGAGTGGCGCTATAAGATTAGTACTCGATTGCATCTACAAATAATGCACCTACACTAAACCTATACGATAATGTTAACAAAAGCCATTGTGAGATTAAAATGCATTTGCTAAAACTACCATGCCATTTTAACTTGGTTCTACAAGTCTTTGAGCTTTTTTATCGTGACTTGTGTTTTATGGGCCTCATACTTAAGCGCTGCACATCATAAGTGCATTGCTGTACCGGGTGCGCTATCAAGCAAGTTTACTATGTCAGAAAAGCCATACAAATAAAGACAGTTAAGAGATGCACAAGAGAAATTGTATTAGTTAAAAAAAGCCATTGTGAGATTAAAATGCATTTGCTAAAACTACCATGCCATTTTAACTTGCTTCTACAAATCTTTGAGACACTTTGACTCGTCACTGTAAAACACAAGTCACAAGCGCTTCACATGATAAATGCAATGCTGTACCAGATGCGCTATCAAGCAGGTTTACTATGTCAGAATAAAAGATAGTTATGTAATACAGACTTTATTATGCAATATGGTAAAATGACGTTTTTAAGATCATACCGAGTATTACGGAAAGTAACATGCAAAAGTCTTTGTTAATCAATAATCTGGCCCGTAATCATAATTTGCATGAATATTTGCATGAATAGGAATAGGAGTTGTTAGTGATTTACTGCCAGTAGTGTACATTTTAGATGGAAACCAGAGTGAATTGTATGTATAGGTATGTTTTTGTAGTGGCAGAGTAAATGTAGGTAGAGACATGTTTTCATATGTCCATTATGGCCTCTGTGCGTCTTTGTCCTAGACTAAGAGAAAGAGTTTGCTTGTTAGATGGATAGTTGGTGGTTGTACATTCTTCAGCAGAATAAGATAAAGTTGGAACCCAAGTGTAGTTTAACTATCATAAGAAGCAACAAAACCATTTAAGTTAGTTGCATTCATTTTTATGACTCTACACTTCTACTATGTGGCAACAGTTCTCTCATTTGCCTGTTTTAGGGCATTTTGAGAAACAAAGTTGGTATTTAAATAAAACATAATGACAACTCAGTTAAGTCTTCTAAAAAGAGCAAGTTCTGAACAATACGATTTTGCCCTGGGCTATAGTGAGAATTTCATAATGATTGTAACAAAGCCTCTGAGATAGTGTTTGGGGAAAATCATGTCTTTTTCTAGCAAATTGTTTTAGACAGTTACACAGCTACAGATTTAATGAATATTTTGCTAAACTAATAGTACATGTCACACTAATTTAGTTCCTGTTGCTTGTTCATGTATAAGCCCGTCCTCTCTGTGTACTCTATGAATGTTGTTACTTTAATCTTTTTAACACTGGCCACTATGTCTCACAACAAACTGAATACTGTATATACATATATATATATCCTGACATTCCTTCAACTTTAATGAATTAAATTCTGCTCTACCAATCCAATCAGCAGATTTCAGGTCATTATGAGGAATGCACTTGTTTTTCATACTTGAGCCTGAAAGCACATTACAAGCAGCACTTGAGATAATGTTTGAATGTTTCTCAGGTGAGCAAAACTCACAGTCAACCCTCCCTGGAGGAGGTTAAGTGTAGAAAGCAGGTTGCCATGGCAATCCTCGCTGCTAGAGAGATGCCAAAAATAAAAAAGCTGAAAATTCTAGGTTAGTGCATCCCTGACTGAACTGACATTACTATGCTTATTATTTTATAATGTCATATTTTTGTGGCTGTATTATAGCTTCCAAGTAGTTTACCTCTCTTGCAACCATCTTCTTATCTGACAAGAATGGTGAAAATTGACCCTCTGGTTGCGTAGAAAAGTAGTAGCACGGCTTTACTCTACAAGCTGCATGATTTGAGGTGTCATTCATGTCCGTAGCACATCCAGTGCAGACGGCTTACCACAAGTGCTACATTTTAAGACTTTTGTTCAAAAAACAAAATATGATCAGCAGTAAAAGTGATGCTCTAGAAGTGGTAAAAAAAAAAAAAAAAAATCTTTGAATATTCTTATGTGGGCTAGTTGGTCATTTTATTGTCATTCAAATCCAGACTTTTGGTGTGTGTTTTTTTCCCTCCACATGTAAAATGTGTGGCAGAATTACCAATTGTTTTTTTGTTTTTTCAGTCAGTCAGACAGACTTTGCTGCAAACTATTTAGAAGTATAATATTAGGTCAGTGCTTCATTACTGCAAGTGGGAGATAAAGAAAGAAATAAACAAAGTGTTCTAAAACTTTTGCAATCAAAGATTTGCAATAAACTTTTAAAATATGTATGATATAAAGGTTTGTAATTTAGGTTTGTACAGCTAATTTTTGTAATTTTTATGTTTACCTTATTTAAATAAGAGATTGCTAACATATTTCTGATAATTTCCACATTTTTAAACTCCATGTATCATTTAAAGAAAAACAAACACAGTGCATCAGTTTTCCTATTATTACATAGGATATTTAAATAAATGTTGAACATGTGACTGACCATGTGAGAAGCAGGTTTCTGGGTTCGTAGGATCACAAAACTACCTCCTCCACCATGAATAAATCATCATCTGAACACGAGTTTTATAACTGAACAGCCACGCAGATTTGGTTTTACTGACGTTACCATGAGTAACAATTATCTTACGAATAAGGCTGTAGTCTGTTTTTTGTATTTTCTTACACAATCTCTGTAAATTGCTGGAGCAGATTACCTACAAATTTTTGGCTACTGATTTTCAGTGGTCCATCATTCTAATCCCATCCGAATGTGAACTGTTTGTGGCTGCAGAAGAGACCGTCCATTTAAAAAAACTTAAGAAGTATGGCAACTTGATGCAGTAAGGCATTTGAGTTCTTGCAACAATAGTTTTTTTAATTTTTCTCAGTAAAAATACTTTTGTTTAGCCAACATAAATTAGTTTGTTCATGCAATTCTGATTGTCTTATTTTGCTAATAGAAAAAGTCTTGTCACAGCATATCAGATATAACAGATGTCACAGATATAACTGGTTAAACATACTCTAGGCCTCAAAACTAGACACACAGACCTCAAGAACGGTTGCAATCAACAAATGTTAAAAAGATAAGCTATTTACATCACAGTGCAACAAATGAATAACAATAATGACAAAACAACAACAAAAAGTTTAAATTAAGTCAGGAAACAGCAAAACAATAATCCGTAACTGCATAATTTATTAATGCTGCAATGCATGCTGGGAACTCACAAAACCTTCAGACAACTGTGTTTGACTAGTTGAGACAACATTTGGGGCAATTTCGTTGGTCTGACAAGGGTTTTTATGTTGTTTCAAGAAAAGAGCTGTTTTTTAAGATTTATTTTTGGCATTTTTATGCATTTTTTATTAGATAGGACAGTGTAGGTGGACAGGAAGAGAAGTGGGAGAGAGAGAAGTTGGTGGGATCGGGAAAGGTCCACAAACCGGGATTCAAACTCGGGACGCCCACAGTGCAACAGCGCTATATGTCGACACGCTAACAACGAGGCTATTGGCGCTGACACGTTTTTTTTGTATTTGCGACTCAAACTGTTTTGTAAACTGGAAAATACACATTTGCATTTTTTACAGTGTAAGACACTCAGCTAAATTTCTCAGATCAATTACTTATCACTTTTCTAAACTTGTGAAGTTAATTTTATGAGGTTTTTATAATCAATTAAAATGAAAACAATAAATGGACACACTTCATTATTAAGTATCTTTAATTACTATGTACTTAAATTTAAATTAATCATTTGATACAATGCACTTATTATCTACACAAATGTTTTACATTGCACTTAAATTTAAAGTTACTTTTCTGTAGTTACATCTGTAATTAATTTCTGTCAGCCCTAACTCTACCCCTAATCATACCATCAAACCTGTCCCTACCCTTACCCATATCACCCCTCAATAACAATGAAAGAGTTTCATAATGAACACGAACACAACAGATTTAATGAACATGAACACAACAGATTTATTGTACCTTTTTTTTTTTTTTTTTTGGATGTAAGTACATAGTATTTAAAAACACCTAATATAAAGTGGGACCAAATAAATTAAATAATTTGTCATTTGTGATGGATGCCACCAGTGTCCTTCTGTAACACCCACATCTACAAAACACACACTCCCACTGCTGTAAACAGAGATGTGAGTCCCATCTGAAGCAGTACATCTGATAAGAGATTTATCTTAAATGTTAAAAACGTGTCCTGTCCAAATATGGCTTTAGTAAAACATGTATGCAAGGTTTTGCTAGTTTTATTTTGTAATTCTGAGTTGATTTTGTATCTGTTGTTATACATGTTTGTAAGTAGATTTAGAAAAAAAAACGTTTTGATTCAACATAAAATTTGTATAGTAACAATTTAGTATAGTGATCAGTTCACACTGTTAACTAGCATGCAAATGACTAAAATATTGGTCATTTATTAGTACTAATAAAGCACATGTTCTGCATGACCATATTCTACATCCCTAATCCTACCCAATACCTAAACTGAACAGCTACCTTACTAACTAACAAGCTGCAAATTAGGAGTTTACTGAGGCAAAAGTTGTAGTTAATGGTTTGTTGATAACAAGAATTGGACCTTAAAATAAAGTCTGACCAGAATTAGTTTACACATAAACTTTTAAAGTGCTCCTATTATGCCATTTTAAAGGTTGCTAATATTGTTTTATGAGTCTCCTTCAACATTGTATAATGCATTAAGCGGCTGTGTAGGGATGTAAATTTCTAATCACTATTATAGTGACCAAAATTATCACGGTTATCAGTATTATCACGGTATTGTTAAAATGTACTGGAAATGTTCAAAAAGTACTGACACATAAATCACTTTACCAAGTTTTATATTTAAAATCACCAAACAACAAATAAAATGATTTTTGTTTGCATAATCACTAAAACAACAACAGTAGCCTACCAGTGATGTCCAGATTTTAAATGACAACATGATTGACAACAGTTTAACTAATAGCATGTTTAAAAATCTAATGTAAATTTTCAAATAAAGCTGTGAAAAAGTTTCATAAAAAGATAAACCTTAATAAATTATTATATGTATTTTATCTGTTCCATAAATAGTCTAGATAACTGGTCTGAATTGTTTAAATGTGTAGAATCCACTTAAGCTTGTTTTATGTTACAACAGGGAGTGCAAATTCGGTCCGTTTTTTGGCCGGACAAACTGAATGTAAATGTAAGTCTCTGTAAATCCACTTTAAGACACTAGATGGCGCTTATGTAAAAGCTGAATTACAGCTGTTTCTCATGAACTCCGTGGATAAAGCAGTATTGCTATTAAGAACACTTCTTTAGGTATTACATGGAGCGAAGGTGAAAACAAAATGCCATCGTCAAACCGGTAATTGTTACATCCCTAGTGCTGTGCTGGCCGCTGGGTTCAGTGTAACCTTGCAGAGCGCAGCAGCAAAAGTTCAACTTATTTGCACTTTGAGCATGGCTTGTGCGCCAGTGGTGCGCTCCGCTGCGTGTGCGCTTTGGTTGACGCAAAAACAAGCCGTCCTCTCGCGGCGCAAGCAATTGAAATTAATAAGTTTCATAGCACAGCACTTTCCGCATTCGGTGTGAACGCTGCTTCGTGCGCCATCCTTTATCATTACTCCAACTAATGAGACAGACAGACAGTCAAGCTGCATTAATCATACATTTTTAGACTACAGTGGGTCCACAGCTGAACAACAGAAATACAGAAGCGTGAGTTAGCCAGTTAGCAAGACATGTGCAGGGATGTTACACAACATAACATACACAACTACGTATTTTGAACGACTGCTAGAAAATACAATCTTTGTAGATTCATCTTTTGGAAGTGAATATTAAACAAATTTACTCTCACAGCGTAGGACACAGTGTCTTCTCGACATGACGTTAACCACATGGAAATTTTGGTGGGCAGGCAAGTTGTTTGCAACGTAGAACCTGGGCGGACTTTATGCAAATGTGTTACTTTGTGACGTATAGCCGTAACAGAAAAAGATTCAAATTCCTGACGACTCGTTTAGGCGATTGTGAGCCTACTCTTTCTTTGATAGACAATAACTTTATTTATCGTACTTTATTTAAAGGCTGCATTATGGCCCTAACAATGAAATGATAAAAAATGTTACTGATAAATATGAAACTAAAATTCATTGCAAGTCACTGTAATGAGTGAGTCATTGAGTCATTCATTCAATCGATTCATTCAAATGGATGATTCATTCAGACACAAAGCAATTGACTGTCTTTATGAATGGGTCACTGACTTACCTGATTCATTCAAAAATGTGGAATCACTTAGTAACAAAACACTGCTTTATAGTGTTCAGAGGCACATTGAGTGGACGTTCAAAGCTAGTTGTGCTGACCTACTTGAATGTGCCATTGGGTTCAAAGCAGTTCATCACTTAGATTGGTTGACACTGAATGACATGTTGGGTCTGTGTTGACTAGTTGCGGATCACATGTCTTTAGCTCGTTGTACTTAAGGACAGCAGGAGAAAAATTCTTTTATTCGACAAGAAATGGTTTATTTTCACAAAGCTTTTGCAAACTGCACTGCTGGTTCAACAGACATCTGACATTGTCTGAGTTCAGTCAGATTGTGCACATACAAGCCAAAATTTGTGCAAATCACTACAAGACTAATCAGGAGCTAAACAGGGGTGCGTTTCCCAAAAGCATCGTTAGCCAACTATTGTCGCAAGTTCCGTCGTTACCAACATAGTAGTTCAAACGAACATTCGCAAACAGCGTCACAAACTCACGTGGTTGGAACTACAGCTCTCGACTTGTGGTTAGAAGCTTAGTTCCTTGTTAGTAAGACATATGGGATCAATAAATTATGCTCCGCGATGAATCAAACATCAAATACAGTGAAATGACAGGGAACAAAAATGAGTAAATTAGTCATCAGGTGCCATGTTCAATATAGCTGCATTTTAGAGATCTCTAATCAGTTAAATAGCAGAAGTTATTACTCGGTGACATCATTAACAACAGCCCTACATTGTTGAACTAATGTGTTTCAAATGATGGAGATGCGACCATGTTCAGGAAACAGTCGTGACTAGCTAGTTTGTTTCCACAACAATGCATTGTACTATAGAGGTTAATCAGCGAGTTACGTCGTCGTACGGGAAACGCACCTCAGGACAGGTGCTAAAGCAAGCGATGCAGCTTTAATGAATCTGTCATTGACGATACTGTACGCACATGTCTCACCTGCATCATCCACTCACAGACTCTCCATTAATGCAGCACTGACTCATTTACATAAGCTAAACTTGACTGGATCACTAGTCAACAACTAAGTCATTCAAGTCCTATGTGCTACGCATTTACTATGCATATACTGATACATAAACATTTATGTAAACACAGTATATTTTCCTACAAATGGGGTATTAATGCAGGCAGGTGTAACAGATTTTTGTGTGTGTTGAGTGAAGTGTTGAAGAGGAGAATTTTCAGTGTTTAGATGTGAACTTTTTTTTTTAAATTCAGTAGTTCTCCATTTGTCACCTCAGAGATGAAGTGCATTTTGTCCACTGATGTAATATTTGCCTTGACCCCTGTGCCATTACTCCATTTGAGTATATGATCCTGGCCACCATCATAGCCAACTGCATCGTTTTATCCCTGGAACAGCATCTTCCTGGTGAGGACAAGACACCTATGTCCAAAAGGCTGGTAAGCATGAAAAACATAAATATATTCATATTTTAGATAATCATAACTGAACATTTCGAAACTCTTGCTACTACTAATACTACATATTGTCTAAATTATTCTATTCCCAGAGTACAAGATAAAACGCATACTGTTACTTAGAAGCTAGTGGCAAATGACAGCAGCGGGAAATCACCTGTAGAAGAAGAGAGAAAAAAACAAAAACAAGACCCACAAATACATGGCCACGGTTTTGCAATTCGCCCCCTCAGTTTATAAACCACACACAAATTATTCACAGTCCATTCCCACATTAATGCATTAAGACAGTGATAATAAAACACCAAACTTAGTATACATCTTACTTATGTTACAAACTACATAGAGGCAAGGTGATATAGCCAGAAACACTTAATGTGGCTTAAAGGAGAAGTTCACTTCCAGAACAAAAATTTACAGATAATTTACTCACCCCCTTGTCACCCCCTTGTCATGTGGGATGATTTTGAAGTTGGGGGATAAAATGAGATGGGAGTTTTTTCGAACTGCCCTAACTGTACCTAGATTACACAGAGTATGCATGCGCATTGCAGAGCTAGACAAGATGAGCGTTAAAGGTTTAAAAATATATATATAAATTGTACATTTTTTAAGAAAATAAGTTAACTGATCGTTTTTCTAGAAAAGACTTCTATCTCGGCTGGGATCTTTTAGAGCCCTTTGGAAGTTCAAACTCGTCTGCACCATAGAAGTCCACTATATGGAGATAACTCCTGAAATGTTTTCTTCAAGAAACCTAATTTCTTTACGACTAAAAAAAGAAAGACATGAACATCTTGGATGACAATTATCTGTCAATTTTGTTCTGGAAGTGAACTTCTCTTTTAAGGGACAAAGACAGTGATATAAAAAAGCCAAATTTGCAATACAGTTTATTACATGCATTATGCACTATGTACAGGCAAGCAGGTGAACCCAGAATATGAATGCAATGCGCTGCCTCAACAGGAAGGTGTACAATACATTGAGCCACATTAAACATTTTCTTTATTATGGTTTTCTATGAGAGGGAAATGCTTAACATGCAATTTAGTGCATTGCATTCATATTCTTGCCACATCTGCTTGACTGTGGGAACAGATTGCAAAAGTATGGGTACGATGAATTTGTGGGTACAGATTGCAAAAACTGAAGGTAGTTTACAAATCTTAGGAACCCATGGGTATGGCTTATTAATCCATGAGCATGTCCGTAAATTCTGAGCTTTAATATGATTATAAAATTAAAACTAGAATGTGCACTTCTATATTTATATTTTCTATCAATTGTTTTGTTTAATAATTTGATCTGTTTCTTTATCATTGGGTCCATTAGGAGAAGACTGAGCCTTATTTCATTGGGATCTTCTGTTTTGAGGCTGGTATCAAGCTGGTGGCGCTTGGTTTTGTTTTTCACAAGGGTTCCTATCTCAGAAACGGCTGGAATGTAATGGACTTCATTGTTGTGCTAAGTGGGTAAGTGACATTTATATTTTCTTTTTCCTCACTGGTTTTTAAAACTTCATTGCTATGATTAGTTCGAGATTACAAGCGTGTGCTTCCCTTCAAAACATGGCTATGGTAGACATGGCCCGTAGTTGGTATCTGCTTCTCGATTTCGGTTTGCATAATCATAACATCCCTAAGCACTTCTCCATTGGATTTTTGGAAGTCCATTACACTTCCTTAAGTGGGTGTGGAGTGTTTCTGATGATCTTGGATCCCTCACTTCTGATTGAGGGAGTGAGCCTATTCATGTGTAATCTTCTGGCAGTTCCATATCCCAAATGCAACTTTTTGTATGGCATATTACATGTGTGTGTGTTTTCTTTTAATTTTATTCAACAGCCCAAGCATACTCATAGCTATGAAAGCTTGTTTTCACCACTGAATAAAAAATTAAAAAAGGTAATTGCAACATTTTATTTCTCAATTCTGACTTTTATTTCTCAGAATTCTATGCTTACATCTCACAATTTTGACTTTATAACACACAAGAAAGGATTGTGAGATATGAATTCACAATTGTAAGAAAATTGTATTTTTTTACTCCTGACTTTATAACTTGCAATTGTGAGTTTATATCATGCAATTCTGAGAAAATTAGTCAGGACATAAATTTGCAACTGTAAGAATAAAAATCAGAATTGCAAGTTTATGCCTCACAATTCTGCAAGTGTATATATACAATTCTGAGAAATTGCAGGAGATAAAGTCGCAATTACCTTTTTTTAAATTTAAAGTTATTCAGTACTGCATAGGTCTAAAGAATTATGTATAAAAAAAGATTCATAGTGAAAAAAAATGTAAATAATAAATCAGATCCATAATGGGTTCTAAGTGATTAATGTCTTAAGGTTATGTCTAAGGTAAAAAAAAAAAAAAACGCCGTCAGTGGTGTTTCATTCATGCAACGCGTAAGCAATGACGTGCATTTAAGAGACAGGAGGAAGAGCTAGAATGCATTACTGTTCACTGCCTGATTATCTGCCTCACAGGCTAGATGCATTCCTTGGCTACTGGACTGTGCGCTTGAGTAGGTTGCGAACAGCAGACGTATAGGATTCCTCATCAAGGAACTGTTTTCATTCCTGTTCAGAGGACTTCTAAGTCACTAAGACAACTCAATCCATCCTAAAATGGTGGTTGCCAGCAATCCACCTCGGAACGTAAACATTTAAGAACGCTTTATGATCTTTTTTTTTTTTTTTTTTTTTTTTTTTTATCTTTTCATGTACAAGTTGGTCAAGAAGTAACAGTTGTTTTTGCATCCATTTTGGTTTTCTTTTGCGTTTTCACAATAACTCACTAGCCATGATTATTATAGTCGGTTCATTAAAAGGCTGCTAATATGCATGGTTACTAATTAAGATGAACATGTACTTGTTTATTAGTGACACTTGGCCTACATTTTAAAAACTTTATTTGAAAATAGCAACTTTTTTATTTTAAAATCTGTGACAACATTCTTATTTTAAAATTTAGCTTGAATACGGCTGCATTCTCATTTTCAAATCTTTATTTAAATATGGCAACATGATTCCTTGTTCTCCAATAGTTCTATGATTAAATTACTGAAGGAGACCCATCCTCTGTCAGCCAATCACTGTGGCCGTAGTTAATAAGCTTGATGACATCATCCATAGCATCTAGCTCAACTCTGGCCTTTTTTTAGCTTAAGGTGTCTCCCATTCCTTAGTAAGAGTTGTGCTCAGCCGCTTTGTGAATAGGCTTGAAGAGGAAACTCTTAGCGAAGAACTTTAACTGCTATTTAGGAGAACTCTTAGTGGTAAAATCTAATGTTCTGTGAATACGGTCCCAGATTTATGTTGTAAGCCAAGGTCAAGGAGGTCTATAATAACTGGAGAAAGGGAGCCGTTCAATTTAAAGTCAGTCGCTCAGGTTTCATTGGTAGTCATTTCCGGAAACATTTTTTGAGCAAATCAATTAAGTCGTAAAGATCATGTGACTAATCACACTATAGCCTTGAAGCAAAGAAAACACTTTTTGAAATAAATTTCATGCTGTTAAGAGTTCACCAAAAAGCTGGTGAAATATCCACTAAAATATAATTAAATGTTTGCTATTTTGTCAAAATTCACAGCTACTTTTGAATGGCTGTGAATGGTGAAAGATGCTTTTCTGCACACATAATGGTGTAGTTACAGTCTGTGCTAGCCAGCCAAACCTTGACCCCCTGTTGTCAATGTAATGTGGGTGTCTACAGCAAGAAATGATTTTGCACCCTAGCTTTTATCCATTTAATAGATGAAATTATGACAAATCATGCCAGGTCTTTTTTTCACATTTTAATAGATGTTGTTAAAAGGTGGGAAACGGTCTGACATTGATTTTAACACACATCACGTCAATGAAAGGTGTAATTTCTATAAGGTTGCATAGACATTTTGAAGTGCATCCGTCGGGCTTCATTCATAAAACATGAGCAGGATATATTTCTGTGTAAAATGTTCATAATTTGAGAGTAGAATTAATTGCAGAGTGCTTTTACAGAGAAATTAGTTCTGCTTGTATTTCATGAATGAGGCTGATTGTGTGTTATATGTGATCCTATGTACTTGTTTGGCTTTGAAAAGTCCACTTTAAAGGAGAAGTCCACTTCCAGAAGAACAATTCACAAATAATTTACTCACCCCCTTGTCATCCAAGATGCTCTTGTCTTTCTGTCTTCCGTCGTGAAGAAATTATGGTTTTTGAGGAAAGCATTTCAGGATTTTTCTCCATATAATGGACTTTATTGGTGCCCCGATTTTGAACTTCCAAAATGTAGTTTAAATGCAGCTTCAAATGGCTCTAAACGATCCCAGCTGAGGAAGAAGGGTCTTATCTAGCGAAACGATCTGTCGTTTTTTTTCAGAAAATAAAAATGTGTATACTTTCTAAGCACAAAAGCTGGTGTAGCACAGGCTCTGTAATGCACGTTCACAATGCTACGTACTATTGAATCACGTCGAAAGGTCACGTGGTGGAACGTAGGCGGAACTACAGACCCAAAGCCTAGTCAGCTGACTTGCTGCCTCGCTGCCTTATTAGGCAGGGACTTCGAAGGCTGCGAAGGCAACGCTAGAAACAGTTTCGGACAGACTTCAGAGGCAGCAGAACGTGATGCCTTTGCTAGGTTACCTAACGGTTAAGTTGTAGATTTTGTAAATACTAATTTTATTAAATACTATTATTACAAACAATATTATTTATTATGTTTTTTACACTGTTAGGATTCATAAAGTATATCATGGTCAAGATCTCATCTATTATATAAACAAGTCTAATTTCACCACAATATCTTTATTTATATAGCTTATATGACGCACACGCACAGGATTGTGGGAAATTGAAGGCAGCGAAGGATACATCTATGCTGCCTTCAAAATTCCATCAGAAGAAGGTACCTCCGGAGACAGGAAGTCAAGCAGAATTAGAATTCAGACGTGCCTTGATGCCTTCCTGCCTTGGAATGCTTCCTCCGAAGGCAGCATTTTAGAGCTTTCGGACGCAGCCCCAGTGTTTACAAAGCGAACGCGCAAAGACTAAGGAAGTGCAAGTAAGTCAAACGCTGTTCACAAACAAAAAGGTACAACGATGTTGGACAATTCTGAAGTTGTAGGAGAAAATAAGATTTTAATACCTTTTTGAGCCGGAGTACACAGACGATGAACTTAGACGTGATTCATAGTAGTGATGGGAAGTTCGAATCATTTTACCGACTTGGACCTTTGAGTCTCGTTCAGCAAAATGAACAAATATTTTTCGAGTCATTTTGTTCATTTCGTTCATTTTAGCAAAATATAATTAAAATGTTACGTGTTACTTCCCTAACACATCTACTGCTTACACAAACGTTGATCACACGACAAACAAGACAAAACTATAATGCTATAAGAAACAGAAAAGATTAATTCATTGTTTACCTGGGTCTTTAGTCTATGATTAGCTCACCTCACCACTTATCTGACAAGTTTTTAGATTTGAGTCATTCGTTCATCACGTAACAGCCCCATAAGATGAACGGACAACTCGAAAAGCCCGAAGACTCGAAACAGGTGAAATAATTCCAGTACAGAACTTAATAGGATGTTGAGCATGCTCGACTGAACGAATCACTCCCCGAGACGACTCGTTCTTCCCGAGTCACATTAAAGATTCGTTCAAAATGAAAAAATCGTTCAAGAACGACCCATCACTAATTTGTAGAGTTTAGGGAGCTTTTGTGCTTAAAAAGTATACAAATTTTATTTTTCAAAAAAAATGGCAGATCGTTTCGCTAGATAAGACCCTTCTTCTTCATCTGGGATCGTTTAGAGCCTTTGAAGCTGCATTTAAACTACATTTGGGAAAGTTCAAAATCGGGGCATCAATGAAGCCTGAAATCCTGAAATGCTTTCCTTAAAAAAACTATAATTTCTTTACGACTGAAGACAGAAAGACAAGAACATCTTGGATGACAAGGGGGTGAGTAAATTATTTGTAAATTGTTGTTCTGGAAGTGGACTTCACCTTTAACAATGTCATGTACACCCTTATCCATTTTGTCTTTAAATGCCAGTTTTCTCTCTTAAAAATCTCTCTTAGAATGGCGGCTAAATTCTGAAATGAAAGCGATTATCCCTGCTACATATCTGACACACTTTTGGCTCCAACATACCTGACCTCT
>JAHKKF010533117.1:0-26013 GCA_019740295.1 Labeo calbasu
CTTCTACTAAATACTGAGCAAAGGGTCTGAATACTTAGGACCATGTCCTATTTCAGTTTTTCTTTTTTAATAAATCTGCAAAAATGTCAACAATTCTGTGTTTTTCTGTCAGTATGGGGTGCTGTGTGTACATTAATGAGGAAAAAAAATGAACTTAAATGATTTTAGCAAATGGCTGCAATATAACAAAGAGTGAAAAATTTAAGGGGGTCTGAATACTTTCCGTACCCACTGTAAGCATGTGTGTTTGTGGGTGTGACAACTCACCACACGACGCGTGGTTCAGGCCATCCTGAGACGGTACAGTGCAGCCGCACACACTGTTTCTCCCAAACAGTGTGGGATCGTGGCTTGATCACAAACTCGGGCGTGTGCATCAGGCTGTCTTCGTTCAGACGCTTATGGTACTCTTCGTTCTCATGGATCTGAGGGCATGCAGCCATTCATATAATGTTTAGAAAGTGTCAATGTTCTTTGGTCATAAATGCATTATGAACGTGCAGGAAAAAAAATTGTGCATTTATGACCAAACGCATTACTATGTCAAAACTGCCTAAAGGAATGTTTTGCATTTAAGTTAAGCTAAGAAGATTTTGTCTAATCTAAACGCAACAAACAATTGTATACAGTAATTCATTTGCAAAGAAAATCTAAAAGGCAGGGCACTGCAATGGAATGAACATTAAAATAGACTGTTCTGAAAATATTACCACAAGAATCAAACATCATACATGTTACTAACCTTGTTTGTGCAAAGTTAAAAATTTCAGCTCCTGTCATAAATATCCCTTGTCAAAAAGAAGTGCACTTTATTATACTTTTAAAAAGAGCATTATGGAAACAATATACTTTAAAAGAATAAACTGAAGTGTAACGTGAATGTAATGTTTTTACGCACTTAATTGCATGTTATTTGCAATTAAATAAAAATGTATTATAGGTTTATGTTAAATGCAGTTGCCTGAACTTTACAGTGTTTTTTAACTCACTTAGGATTTGTGTACATTTGATATGTAATTTCATAACTACTTCTGTTGAAATATGGTTAAAGTACTGCAGAATATACTGAAAAGCATGTATGGTAAACTAAAATATACTTTAATGTCATTTCTATTGAAACTTGTATGTCAATAAATATATTTGTAATTATACATTTATATTATGTTAAAAAACTTTAAATGTAATATTAAATAACACACTACAGTTAAAATGATAATCAAGTACTTTACATGTGCTTTAGTATGTTCGTCAACACATCAAAATAGGTGTATTTCTTTAAATTATGACAAAGTCATAAGTGTGGTAAGAAACGGTGATGAAAGTGTTACTTAAGTGACCTTTATTTCATTAATATTACTGTATCTGCAATTACAGTTATTCATATACACTTAAGACTACAAGTGCACATTTAATACAGATAAGTGAACTTCTTTTTGACAAGGGATGTTAAGGTGATTTCCCGAAAGATAATTGTTTAAAAAAGAGAAAATCCACCCAGAGGAATTACAGTATGATAAACATTAAAGCAACTTCTCTCATTTACAGCTTCCATTTATAACAGGTCCACAAGATATCTGCACAAAATGTGTTGAGCATTTATAATGTGTTCATTGAGACTCAGGCTGTTCAACAGAACATTCATTAGGATCAAGTGCCTCCTTACAAGTCTTTGGTTTTTATTTGTCCAGTCATGTCAGTGTAAATATAATCTTCTTGAGGATTCCCTCAGCAATCAGCACATCACTTGTCGACAACAGTAGTTTCATAGTCACTTTAACACACACCGCAGATTAACACACACCACACAAGCACATAAAACATTACAACCCTTGAAATCTGGCACCACGGTGGCACGATTTTTTGGCACCAGGATGAGAACTAAATAAAGTTTGTGTCATGATACTTTCTTGCTCTTTTCTATCTAAAAATAGGGAACATACAGTATGCATGAGTTTAACAGTGTTCCTCAAAGCCTGCAATCAAAGCAAACCCATTCTCCTGTTGCACAATTAGTTCAAACAATAAAATTCCCACCTGTCCACTCAATGGAGTGTGTATTTTTACCTTTGCCGTTTAGTAACATTTGCCAAATTAGTTTGCAAATGTATGAGTTTGTTACTATAAGAGCTTAAATCATAAAATGCTGCAGCATCACTAAAATAATCTTCATTTTCTGAATAGAATGTCTGCTTGTGTCTACATGGGTTATTTTTGACTGTTTTGACATCCATCAGACAAACAATTTGAGTTATCATTGAAGTCCACTGAGTTGTACACTTAAGTTTAATACATAGGGTTAGGAGATCAAATAGTGATGCTTTCCTACCCTTGTGAAAAAGAAGTGCACTTAATTGTACTAAATGTGCACTTGTTGTGTACTTCAAATCTTAAAAGTATATTTTAAAAAACTGTATTTACAGATAAAGTAATACTGATTGAATAAAAGGCTACTTAAGTGACTTTCATGACTTTCAAGTCACTTTCATGACTGAAAGTGTACTTAAGTGTACTTTTAAAAAGTGACCTTTGTAATTAAGTTTGACTTTAAATCATTGTTTTAATGTTTCGTCATGCTTTAAAGAAGTACACTTATTTTGATGTGTTCACTAACATATTAAAAATGCATGTAAAGTACTTGATTATGATTTTAACTGTGATGTGTTATTCAATTTTACATGGAAAGTTAATATTAACTTATAAATATGTAATTACAAATATATTTAAATACATGGCATACAAGTCTCAGTATAAAATACATTTAAGTGTAATTTAGTTAAAGATATTTAAGTCCTACTTAAGTGGGTCACAAAAAAGACTCTAAAATTCAACTATTTCCATTTAATATGCATTTAAACTATAACACATTTTCATGCAATTGCAAATAACATGCAGCTAATTGTACAAAACTATTTCATTCAGTTTACACTTAAGTGCAATCATTTAAAGTATATTATTTCCATACTAAGTACTCGTTTTTTAAAGTATGTGCTTCTTTTTCACGAGGGTAATAAAGCAAGAGAGCTGTCAGAGCCGTGTTGCAGCTCAGTGAGAAGTGTTACTTGACAAATAGCTGTTCATTTAGAATTGTTATGAAGAAAAATGTATATTTAATCTCTAACCACAGCACAAGTAGTGAGTTATGTGTTTAGGAACAACACTAGGATCTCCACTGACCCTCTTGCTAAGCGTGATGCGCTCTGCCGACTCCCTCATGACGGTTCTGCGGGACTTGTGTTCGATGCGCTCCGACTCCACGCCGCTAGCGAAGAGGTTGCGGCGAGCCAGATAGCCGGCGTTCTCTTTAGCGCGCACTTCCTCAGTGTCTGATAGGCCGGTTGCAAACTCATGACTGAGGGGGGAATTATGTAGCATCACATTTACACGCCTCTCGAATTCAACACAGCAGTGCAGTACAATACAACATATATTTTGTCCCACAGAATATATACACAAGGGTTATGAACAAAAATATGCCACTTCACATCTGTTTTCTTTATGGGAACTTACAATACCTTGCTATAGCAAATATAGCAATATACATCCACCCTTACATGGACATTTCACAAAAAATTAAAAGTTCTGTCATCATTTACTTACCCTCGAACACAAAAGCAGATATTCTGAAGAATGCTGGTAACCAAACAGTTTCTGGTAGCCTTTGACTTCCATAGTATTGAAAAATACTAGTTAATGGCTACCATCAAATATTTGGTTAACAACATTCGTCAAAATATCTTCTTTTGTGTTTGAGTAAATGATGACAGAATTTTCATTTTTGAGTAAACCATCTCTTTAAATATAAAGGTTCATTGCAGCTAATTTTCTTATCAAGAACCATTCTGGCTGTATAGTTTTCCTGAGTAAGCTGAATGATTCTTTGCAAATTAAAAAGGGTTTTGATGTTAAATGATAGTTTCTCTCAAAGGCTTTCCCTTGTGAAAAAAAAGTGCACTTAACTGTCCTGAATGTGCATGTGTAGTGTATTTCAAATCTTAAAAATAAATTTAAAAATATACTTGTACTTGCAGATAATTTAATATTAATGAACTAAAAGGAATTTTTTTCGTGACTGTTATTTAACACACTTAAGTACACTTTTAATAATGTAATAATGTCAGATGTTTTATCTTTAGTTTCTTAAGAAGTTTAACTTAATGCACATTTTAAATCATTTTTAATAATGTATTGTTGTTCTTAAAAGTAGTACACTTATTTTGATGTGTTGACTAACATACACGTTAGAATTTATATTTCTTAACACACTGAAGTACACTTTTAATAATGTTATAATGTCAGATGAAGTTTTATCTTAATGTACATTTTACATAATTTTTAATAATGTATTGTTGTTCTTTAAAGTACACTTATTTTAATGTGTTGACTAACACACACGTCAAAATGTATATTTCTTAACACACTTAAGTACACTTTTAAAAAGTACACTTTGTAATAATGTAAAATTTTAATTTTTACATTTTTAATGTTTAAATAATCTTTTATTGTGCTTTAAAGTGGAGTTATTTGAAGTGCTGACAAACATTACAGAATATATAAAGTACTTAATTATAATTTTAACAGTAGTCTGTTATGCAGTATTACATGTAAAGTTAATAAACTGCACTAAATTGCAATTTCATTATTACAGATGTGTAATTACAAGTATATTTAAATGCATGACATACAAGTTTCAGAAGAAATGATATTTCAGTCAGTACATTCAGCAGTACTTTAACCATATTTTCAAAAATAATAAACGTAGTTATGAAATTACATATAAAGATGTACTTAAGTCCTACTCTAAAGTTAAATATAAATTTAAATTAACATACAGGTAAGTGTCTGAAAACATTACATTCACTTCACACTTAAGTATAATCTTTTAAAGTGCTTTTAAAGTACTTCTTTTTCACAAGGGTTAAAAAGCAGTGGCAAAACATTTCCTCAGTGGGATCTGACTGTAAATTCCTACAGTATGTGGAGACTTTTTTTAATTGTGAGTGTATGTCTATAAATAGCATATTATTGAAGTGCTTGCTAATACCAAACACATGCTAACAATAGAAAACATGACGTATGGAACAGCTGCATGTGTTTGTTCCAACACTAATAGAACCCACATTGTTTCTTTACCTGCCCCTGAAGATGGGCACCACATAACCGATGATCTGGTTCTCCTTGTCCATGGCCAAATAGGTTGGTTTGGCTCTCTTGGGCAGAGGACTCAGCCCGCCTTCATTTAGAGCCGTGTATGTAGCAGCTCTGATGCTGCAATGGTGCAGAAATTGGAACATACACACGTGTGTGAGTATTAAGCACTTCGTTCACACACTATTATGAGTTTTGGAAGGGGTGTGGAGTCATGAAGACAGGATGTTAGGTTGAAAAACGTCTATGATTGATGAAGGTTAAGGGAGTGAGTGGGAAGGAGGTTAATCGCCTCAGTGGTCCTGAATTACAACAAATCACCAATGGTATATACCACTGGTATATACAACCTCCTATATACACACTCTTACATTTGAGGAATTCTTATGCTTTTCTACTCCTTACTAAACAAAGCAACACAAAACAGCATTTTTCAACTTATAGTGCATCATTTCGTGTCAACTTTGTAAAAACAAAAGCACTTAGTTGTAGTAAATGTGCATTTGTAGTGCACTACAAGTATATATTTTAAGTACAGAAGCATGACAAGCATGTTATACTAAATAGTATATATTTTAAAAACTCTACTTGTAGATAATATAATATTAATGAATAAAAGCCCACTTAAGTGACTTAAAGAGAGACACTTTCATGACTGTTTCTTAACACACTTAAGTACACTTTTAAAAAGTGATCTTTGTAATAATGTCAAATTAGAAATTGTAAATAAATCATGTTTTAATCTTTTGCTATGCATTAAAGAAATACAAATTTAGATGTGGTGACTAACATACTAAAGCAAAAGTACTTGATTATCAATATTACATTTAAAGTTAATATATTTTACATGTACTGAATTACAATTTCATCATTACAGATGTGTTATTACAAATCTATTTAAATACGCAACAAACAAGTTTCAATAGAAATTACATTAAAATGAAAAAAAATAATTATTTAGCATAAATGCTTGTCAGTATTTTCAGCAGTGCGCTTTTAACCATATTTCAAAGACAGTAGAGTAATTGTGAAATTACATATAAAATATGTACTTACGTAGGTCAGAAAGCACTCTAAGGTTCAGCTAATTGATCATTTAATTTAAAGATTACCTATAAAACATTTAAATGGAATTAAATTAAACATTACATTCAGTTCACACTAAGTTGTACTTAGTAAGCTAAGTTGTACTTCTTTCTCATAAGGGTTAGAAATTCAGCATGATATTCAATGAACGTGATTTTATCCATTGATAAAAACTGGTCTTAATATGATAATTATGATAATAAATCACTGTAAAAAACAATTTGTTGAGTTTATTTGTTGAGTTGTACTAAGTGACAACTTAGATATTTGTGTTTGTAAGTAACCCATCTGCCTTAAAATTTTAAGTTGAATCAACTCAAATATCTACGTTTTCGCTTAGTCTAACTTAACATTTCAAGTTGAATAAACTTTTTTTGAGTTGAATGAACTTAAAATTTTAAGGCAGCTGGGTAACAAATTATTTTAAGCTGACTCAACAAATTGTGTTTTTTGTTTTTTTACCAAGTTTATTAATTCTGCTAAACTAAATGGAAAGCTTCGATTCTGACCTGTATGCATTCTAGTCTGAGTAAGCAAACACAAATAAGTGTTCATAAATGAACAGCACATCCATTGCAACAGCCAAAGCAATACCTGATGTTCACCACCAGATGTCCCAGTCACCTGAGTACTGACTCGCGCCAGTCAGCACACCTGCTGTTCGTTTTTCTCTTGAGTGTTTAAACACTGGGTTATCCTCAGCTGTCTGACAAGTCTTGTTTTCCATGAGACTATAAATCTGAGCCTTGTTTCCCTGCTACTTTTGTGTGTAATACCATCCCACCTGCTCTGCTCTTTGGATTATTATACTGCTTGGATTGTCTGTGTGTTTACATAGTGCGTTTACATCCTAATTCCTCTGTTTCTGGCCTGGCATTACACTCATACCTTAAAACAACATACACCCTTCATATACCCTTCACATATCTCTATCTTCTCCATGCCTCTCATGAGCGTGTGTATAAATAGACATTCAAGAGTTCAGAGAGAGAGGGTGGGGGGCACTTAGGACAGATAAAGTGATCTAAAACTGAAACCAGGATTGGATAAAATCTCTATTCCCACAGCATGGAAAAGCTTTCAGTTTGCCACATTTAGCCAAGACATCTGGAAGCACATATGTCATTGGATAACACGATTAATGCGGCCGAAACAGACACCTAAGAGCCAGCCTGCCATCCTGTGACACTTCATATCCTGCTTAAATCCTCTACAGCACTGCAGCTCATAAACGAGGGATCTGTTCAGGCTAAAAACAAATGTTTCAACAAGGACTGTGTGTTTAGAGCATTTGTCCAAATTGGAACATAAAATGACAACAGCCAAACAATCTGTCTGCACACTCTTAAAGGCATCTGTGGTTCCATGAAGAATTTTAAACATCCATGGAATCTTTCCATGCCACAAAAGGTTCTGTATAGCAGAAAAGAGATTCTTTGGATTTTTAAATTTTTAAAATGGTTCTTTTTAGAATTGTTCACTGAACGTTTCTGTGAAGAACTAAAAATGGATCTTCTGTGGTATCACTGAGAAAACTTTTCCCTTTAGGAACCTTTATTTTTAAGAGTGTTTCCTGGTTATCCAAAAATGTCCAGGTTTTGGCTTTGTTTTCCTTTTGTTTTCACTTGCCAAACATCATGACTGAAAAGTAGTTTTGTCCAATAGAACACAGACATTGTAAGAAGGCAGGATCTAGAGAGAGCGGTCAAAGCAATGCAAACACTCATGTATACTGAAAAAAACAAAAAAAAAACTATTTGTTGAGTCAATTTACAATAATATGCCACACTGCTGCCTTAAAATTTGAAGTTCAGTCAACTCAAATACGTTTAGCCAACTTTATATGTTAAGTTGTACTAAGTGACAACTTAGATATTTGAGTTGATGCAACAAAAATTTGGTTTATTAAACTTAAAAGCTGGGTAAGTTACCCAGCTGCCTTAAAATTTTAAGTTGAATTAACTCAGATATCTAAGTTGTCAGTACAACTTCACATTTTAAGTTGACTAAACTTATTTGAGTTGACTGAACTTCAAATTTTAAGGAAGCCAGGTAACAAATTATTTTAAGTTGACTCAACAAATTGTTTTTAACAGACATATGAGGACTGTAGGGAGCAAACTTGTCCAAGACAAAACTTGGACATTTTAGGCAAAAAAGAGGACATATGGACACCATAATGAATGGCCATTGGGATGGAGGATTGTCTGATTGATTTGGATTGAATACAAGATTCCAAACTTGTTCCAATTTTTACATTTGGAGGACTACAGTCTAGAATAGACAGGAAAGAAAGGAATAATGAACAGTTAAACTAACTAAACAAACTTGATAACCTTGACAATTTATCTGTTTTCTTAATTTATTTATCTTTTCTTGTTATTTTATTTGGTAGAATTATAACATTAAGAATAAATGAATTTCTATACCAACCCAGAATAGTCATATTTATACATTGCATTTTTCTCAAAAATTGTTTTATCTGTGGATGTGCTAAATTTTAAGCTAACTGAAGAAAATAGATATTTGACTGAAACATGATCAACATCTATACAATTCTAAAAGGTTTTGTGTGCGTCAGGTAAGTTATTGTTTTTTTTTTATCCTTCGAATGGAAGTAATTGACCATTTTTTTTGATACAATATAGTGGAAAACACATACGCATTTAAATAAAAATTGTGCATTGGTGGCCTGTAAGTGCTTTGCAGCTGTGTGTAAATAAAAAAGAAAATAAAAAACTCTGCATATGAGTATCTGTGTCTCTAAATCACACACACACATACAGTGAATCAAACATGTAAATGCATAATGCATGTGACTCACATATCAACATCTACTTCTGTAGCCACTATAAATACACCATGACGTCAAGAACACCACATGAAGTGACAAGTTATGAATGGTATTTATATTACGACATGAAACCAAGTGATAAAGAAAGCAAGAAATCAATTAAATCATAACTGAGCCTAAAGATTTCAGTTTGCACAAGCTGATGTAAGATTCTTGAGGCTGCAGTTACATTAGTCCCATTACAAGACACACAGATAACCTTACGCTCTGACATTCAGAGTGACCCAGTAAGCAACTAACGCTTGGACAAAAACGAGCCAACAGTCACGTGACCAGAGGGAGTGAATCAAACAAATACAGGCACAGATCCAAACCACGGAAAGGTCTAAAAAGATTTGCAGCAAGTTTCGAATCAAGAAGCACTCTAGGAACCAAACGTAAGTAAACTGTGACTGTCCATCATTAAAACTCAACTTAAAGTCCTCTAGATTGCGATTGTTTACAAAAGTACACCAATATACCAAAGACAAAGCCAGTATACAATATCTTAAAGTGAATCTGTCAACCGAAGAACTGATAAAGTGTCAGCAACAAGCACACTGCATGCAAAAAACACCTATAAATTGAATGTTTTAAGGATGTTTTAGGTGGAGTGGGAGATATAGATTAGACAAAACACAAGGGGCAACTTTAGTGGGTCATTTTAAAGGATAAATGTATTATAAGGGCATAAGGAAGAGCTGGCTGCTGGAATGAGTTCAAGTTATGGGACTGGGAAGGATTTACGGTTGATGTGACAGACCTCGCCATGCTCTCTTACCCCTTGGTGCTTTTGCTGCTATGGGCAGAGTAAGTACTAGAGCTCTGCTGGTATTGGCTGATAGCAGACTCCGTCTCCCGGCTACGGTAGCCACGATCATAGTGGCGGTGGTGTTTCTGGTAGAATGGTATCGATCCTGACATTGCGTCCTCTTAAGCTCAGATACTGTCTTCAGTTCTGAAGCTCTTTTAGTCAGAAGATTCAAAACTTTCTATCAACACATTAAATATGAGTGTTACACCCAGTGATTTTTCAGTAATAATTTGAAAGGCAAGACTGATCTGTGAAATATTTGGTGCATTTTTTTTTTTTTTTTTGATCAGACTGTGATATTTTAGTGAATTTAAAAACATATACAAGTTCAGACTTTACAAATGTTTTCTGAACCATGAAGAACTTTTAAAACATCAGCTTTTACCATGCATTGTGTATAATAATGATGATGATGATGATAATAATAGTGATAATAATAATTATTATCACTATTACATAATATTATTAAAGAACTATGGTTGATGTTATGTATGCATGTTGTCATTTCCAGTTGTGCTGATTTGCGATTGTTTTGATTAAATATGGCTATTTTATTAGCCTGCCATGTTGCTACCATATTTAGTTTGACATGCCATTAACCTTGTCTAGTATTAATTAATTTAAACTTTGATATCTTCATGAATTTAAAAAAGTTAAAACGCTTCATAAAGACTTCATAAATCATTAATTCATGATTTTATATTGATTACATATCACTAGAAACAGCCTATACCTCATTCTAAATACATATATGTTGTGGCTTTTTAAAATTTTTGATTTGGATAAAATACTCAAATCAGTGTCAAATCATTCTATTTCCATTGCCACTCAATGCAATGTGACAACATGTTCCACAAAAGGTCAGCGTATGTTAAATACATTTATTTTTCCCGAGGGGGTAAGTGTTTAATCATTTTGTTTGTTTTTGACAACTAACCTCAGTCTGCTTATACTAGTACGGATATCAGTTGTGTACTACACTAGATTGACAAAACATCCTCTATTTCAATTGACAAGCTTCATGCGTTCATGCAGCGGATCATCTCACCTTGTCAGAGGTCTGCGAACAGCTCAGAGCCGGACCGGAGAGCAGCGCGTCAGGAACCCAACCAAGATCCAAATCCAAGCAAAGACGCAAACTGGCGCGGCGCTGTGAACGGGAGCCGCTGTCCACACAACAAAAATAATATTGGCGATGGCAGGAATGTCCGCGCGACTCTCACGACCTTTTATGGCGACAGGGGCCGTTAAATATAGCCGTAGTGCACAGGAGTATCGGCGCATTTTACACTGCACGTTCTGTACCTCACGACGTAGCCCGACTCTTTACGCGGTAAATGCACTTGGCTGTCATAAGTATAACACGCAAAAAAGTGTGAATGTTCAAAACGAATACAAAATGTTTTCACATATGGTGGATGTAATGGGTTAGTGGAAATGTCCATAGTTATGATCACCTGTGGTAGGCTATTAAATATTTCCTGTAATGCTTTGTACAAGTTAAACAGCGATTTCACCTCATGTGGAAAAAGTTAGTACGTCCCAGCGTTTATCACTACATGAAGTGCCTACGATTTAAATGAAATTAACCAATTAGTAATCTAGAACACCATCACTAATAAAGGCCATCTTGTTAGGTTAAATGAAAAGTCTTTGGCAGCTCATAAAACTGTTTTTGTAAAATCTGGTTTAAAACCAGATTAGTCAATCTGACCAATTTTAAGGTTGGCCTTTCAAACCCTCTAGCGCCACCAATGGGTCAAATATACTTAAGCCAATAGTTTTAAAACCGTGTGGTAAATAGTTATGAAAATTGGCACAAAGATAGAAGAAGTGTGGAGCTTCAGTCTCACCAATTTTGAGGTTGGTCTTTCAAACCCTCTAGCGCCACCAATGGGTCAAGTATGCTTAAGCCAATAGTTTTTGAACCGCTTGGTAAATAGTTATAAAAATTGGCACAAAAATAGAAGAAGTGTGGAGCTTCAATCTGACCAATTTTGAGGTTGGTCTTTCAAACCCTCTAGCGCCGCCAATGGGTCAAGTATGCTTAAGCCAATAGCTTTTGAACCGCTTGGTAAATAGATATGAAAATTGGCACAATAATAGATGTGTGGAGCTTCAATCTGACCAATTTTTGGGGCTGGCCTTTCAAACCCTCTAGCGCCACCAATGGGTCAAGTATGCTTAAGCCAATAGCTTTAGAACCATGTAGTAAATAGTTATGAAAATTGGCACAATAATAGATGTGTGGAGCTTTAATCTGAGCAATTTTGAGGTTGGCCTTTCAAACCCTCTAGCACCACCAATGGGTCAAATATGCTTAAGCTATTAGAGCCGCTTGATAAATAGTTGAATAAGTGAAAATTGGCACAGAGATAAAGGAGGTTTGGAGCATCAATCAGACCAATTTTGGGGGGCTTTCTTTCAAACCCTCTAGCGCCACCAGTGGGTCAAATATGCTTAGGCTATTAGCTTTAAAGCCACTTGATAAACGGTTATGAAAACTGGCACAGAGATAAAGGAGGTTTGGAGCTTCAATCAAACCAATTTTGGGGAGCTTTCTTTCAAACCCTCTAGCACCACCAATGGGTCAAAGATGCACTTATGTTTAAACCAAAAATTGTCAAACTGCTTGGTAAATAGTTGTGAAAAGTGGCACAGATATAGAAGTGTTGGAGCTTCAAATCAGCCAGTTTGGAGGTTGGTCATTTAAACCTTTTAGCACCACTAAGGGGTCAAGTTTGCACTGATATTTATGCCAATATCTTTTTAACCATTTAGTAAAACTGTGAATATTGGCACAAAGATAGAGATTGGTTGGAGCTTTAATCTGACTATTTTTGTGATCTGTCTTTCAAAACTCTCTATCGCCACCAGTAGGTAGAATATGCACTGATGTTTATGTTAATAACTTTCTAACCATTTGGTTAAAAGTTTTTAAAATTGGCACAGAGATAGAGGAGGCTTGGACCAATTTTGTAGTCCATCTCAACCTTTTGGCGCCACCAATGCGTCAAATTTGCAATGATGTTTACATTAACGACCTTCAAACTGTAAGGCCTGCAAGACAGAATATCTCTTGAATAAAGCCAAAAGCATTGCCACTTCAAGTGATAACACCTTTTCAGATACAGGTAATAAGGGCTTAAAGGAGAACTCCACTTCCAGAACAACAATTTACAAATAATTTACTTACCCTCCTGTCATCCACAATGTTCATGTCTTTCTTTCTTGAGTCGTAAAGAAATTATGTTTTTTGAGGAAAACATTTCAGCATTTTTATCCGTATAATGGGCTGATATGGTGCCCTGATTTTGACTTCCAAAATGTAGTTTAAATGCTTTCTTCCTCGGCTGGGATCGTTTACAACCACATTTGGGATTGTTTGAAGCTGCATTTAAACTGCCTTTTGGACGTTTTAAATCACCATACCAGTCCAATATATGGAGAAAAATGCAAAAATGTTTTCTTCAAAAAACATAATTTCTTTACGAATGAACAAAGACTTAAACATCTTGGGTGACAAGGGGGTGAGTATATTATATGTGAATCTTTGTTTTGGAAGTGGTCTTCTCCTTTAAGAGCACCTCTAACACCACTGACAGATCCAAAACAGGAATGCGATTTGGGCGAAAATGCCAAAGCCTGTAACACATGAGTGACAGAAGAGTGTTACCAGAGTGTTATCATTTACTCACTCACCTTCATGTTGTTCCAAACCCATAAGACTTTTGTTCATCTTCGAAATACAAATGAAAAATTTTCCAATTTCAAAATATTTGTTTCTGTCCATTGGAAGTCTGTTCACCCAAAACTGTATAATTGGACACAATCCGTTTATATGATAAACAGATTTAATTTAGGCTTTTATGAATGTTGATCAACAGACATAAATAGAGAACATCAAATATGGTAAACTGAAGTTGAACACATACTTGTTTGACGTGAGAAGCAATTCAAATTCTTCTCACATGTCAAGAAAGTACGGTTGAGTTTGGGTTCATTTGATGTTAGAGACCAGCAGGTCAGGTCAGGTCAGGCCYACTGTATGTATTTTTATTAAACAAGCAAACTTTTTCCGCTTTGTCCATGGAGAAATGGTTAGATTACCTTCATAAGCCTCTGACCTTATAGTTCTCTTCCTTTGAAAGGCCTTCATCTCAGCTGTGGTCTGCACTAACAATAGCCATGCTATTGTTATCCCTCCGCTCTCATACAACACATACCAGCAACAATGTGTGTGTGTGTGTGTGTGTGTGTGTGTGTGTGTGACACACTGTTATTTGTATGTTTTTTTCAGTAGGCAGTCTGGCACCATTTATGCATATCTGTTAGACCAGCGTGAGACATTACAACATGCCTGCCACTCAAAAGTTTGGAATAAGTACGATTCTTTAAGATGTTTTTGAAGGAAATCTCTTATGCTCATGAGGCTGCATGTACTGTATATGATCAAAACTACAGTAAAAACAGTATTACTGTGAAATATTAATACATTAATGTAACGGTTTTCTATTTTAATATATTTTAGAATAATACTTAGGAATCATTGTAAAATGCTTTAGTGTTGCATTGTGCTGAATTAATTCATTCTGAATAAAATGAACATTGTAACACCGACTATTTTGTCCAGTTCGTATCTCTGTGCCAAGTATAATGGGTTTGCTGTTGTCATGTTCGCTTGATGTCTTGTTTTAGCAGAGTGGGCGTGGCCATTACATAATTATGCAAACGATGGAGATCGTTTATGTAAACGTTTTTTATTAATAATCATGACGTTAACTAAATGGTACAAAAGTAAAATGGTATATTCCAACTGGTAAGTGTGAAAAAATATTTGTATACAAGATAGACGTCACTGAGTGAATGCTTTGTGGTTTACAGTCATACTACGGCTCATCTTAAACAGAATGCAAATACCTGAGATGAAGCAATAATGGACAAAGTCCCAGTTATGTTGATACCAATCAAACTAGGCCCACTTTTCCTGGAAAAGTGCGTGTTTGTGGGTGTGCATGTTCAGACCAGCCTCCTGTTTATGAGTGTTGTTGTCATAAATATGCCTGTGTATTTTCGTCTTTGTAATAGTGTTTGGAAGAACACACGTTTGGCTGACCCTGGGATTGTAGCATGGGTTTAACACAGCTGCTGCACTGCGTCTTCTTCATGGGCTTTACAAGCCTTTTACTTTGCTTTTGTCATAAAATAAATTCCACTATACCAAAATGATTTCATATGTCATCATTTTTAATGTCTCTATAGATGTAGGCGTAAAAGAAAATGATCTGCAACTACTGGAAACATGCAGTGTGGGACTAATATACAAATAATGACTTCAATTCTATCTTTAAAAACTCGAAAGGTGTACAAAGTGGTTGCTGTAATATTTTAAATGCCCTAATACTACAGCACAAGTACGCTCTCTTGTGGCCTTACAGTATAATGCAATGTTGCATAGATATCCTGATTATGAATGGTAGTGCATAACAAATATCATGCCCTTAAGGAAGCATGTGCCCACTCAGATCTGTGAAATTGAATTTTGGATGCAGCTTCCAAAAATATATTTATATGTTGGTGGTGTTAAGAAATAAGACATGCAGATCTAAATTTACATGACTATTTCATCTGGAGCAAAAAAGGGATTTTTATCACAATACCAGTTTACAGTAAAAAAAAAAAAAAAGGGAGCGAGATAAATTAAAGAAATAAATGAATTAACAAATAAAAACACCATACACCAGATTCTTTGGAAATGTATGTTGCGTGCTTAATAGTTTATCGTTCAAAATGAACATTTCTTCATATACTTTTACTGTAAAAAAAATTACAATAGGAAATCCACATGAAAATCATTCAATGGCTTCAAGTTTCAAGTACAATCATGTAGTTGCAACTTTTACGCTAACACAGTATTAGGTCTATTGTACTTTATCTGATCTATTTTAAGTATATTTACTAAAATAAATTTACATTTCAACAAAGAATTTTTTATTGTTTAATTGCTTTCAATAATGTAGTCAACAACAGTTTGTTGTACTGTTGTACTTTTTTTTTTTTTAACACAATTTCAGTGTAATTTTCATTTTAAAATATTTTAGAAGCCCATTTAGAGCTTTGTTTGTCTGTTTGTTTTTGTAAATGACCAGTTTAAATGTTTGTCTCTGTAACTAACTAACAAACTATTATTATTATTATCAATAAAAAAGTACTGAAATCAGATGCTAATGATGCTAAAAATTCAGCTTTAAAAACTATGTTTAAAGTGGCTTAAAGTGGCACATAACCACGAATGTTATTTGATGTGTGTTGTCCTTGATAAATCAATCAATCAATACACAGTTTTTTATTTATTTATTTTTCATTACACATACATTCATCTTAAATGTATACAAACACAATGTATACAGATATTAAACATTTACAGATATTGCATTAAGCATATAAAAATACTACATAAAAGCTTCAAGCTGTCTGGTCCCAACTGTTGCTCTCTGTTGGCCTTGCACTGCTTTGTTTCAGGAGGTGACTGGTCCACACCTGCAGCCTTCTGCTAAAGAAACAGACAAAATGATGTAAAGCTAAGCAGATATAATGAGTGATTCTTACAGAAAATCTAGACATGTTGCTCTTACTATTTTAATATGAGAGGGTCTATGAACTGAAAAAAATATGATACTCATCCCAGATTAAATTACATATTAAAATATAATACACACAATTTTATACAGAGGATGTAGAAAACAGTAGCTTCATTGTATAAGTTTTAAATAAAGATAGAAAGGACTAACCATTTTTTGGATGAGCTCTGAGATCGGCTGAATGCTGCTCTGAGCTCTCTGGTTCAGGTGAGACGCAATCATCTTAGGGGCTTGAATGTTCTGCCTCCTCAGTTTAGGCTTTGGCTGCACCCTATTGCTGATTTCCACACACAGTTTTTTGTGTGCAGGTGGCTCACACATACTAGCATTGTCCTGCTAAATGAACAGACATAATCATGCAAAGCTGAGCAGGTTAAATCTAAAGACATATCTTTCTATCATTTACAGTAGGATTTCACATAGATGACCTAGACGACATAGTAGCTTAGGTAATGGCAGTGTTCATTTTTTTCAAATAAGTCTAAAAATAAGTAAAAACAAGGGATGAAAGGGACTTACTGAAGCCTTCTGCTGCCTCCGCTGTCTCAGCTGCTGTCTCCACTCGTCCCGCCGCTTCTGCCTCTGCTGCCTAGTGATCCCAAGGTTCGGAAGTGCTCCTTGAGGTGTCCCAGAATGCACGGGTGCAGAGGTTCGGAAGGGCATGGGTGGTCCCAGAGTGGAAGAGTGGACAGCATTTTGTGAATGCTGCCCCGGGTCCTCAGCAAGCCTCCGTTTTCCTCTCTTTTTGGTGCTGGTGGCCACTGCTGGTCCCTCCGGAGTCCCGACAGGTACCTTTGCTGCATTTGGGTTCCTGTCGGGTGAAGGTATTTCCGGTGGGGACTTAGCAGGCATCGGTGCCCCCTGTCCAGAAGAGGCTTGAGGCTTCTCCCGAAGCAGCTCTTTCCTTAGCCGCTCGGGAATCTTTAGCCGTTGCCTCTCTGGGGTCTTTTTGGGCATGGTTGTGCCCTGAGGAGGAGAGGCTCGAGCTGATAGCTCCAAAAGCTCTTGCCTCAGTGGCTCTGGGATCTTTGGCCTTCTCCTCTCGGGATCCCTTTTGGACATGGGTGGCTCCTTCACTCGAGAGGCTCGAGCCGACAGCTCCAGGAGCTCCTGCCTCAGTGGGTCAGGAATTTTCAGTCTTTGCCTCACTGGGGTTTTCTTGGGGACAGGAGCTCCCTGAAGAGTCGAGGCTCGAGCCGACAGCTCTAGCAGTTCCTGCCTCAGTGGGTCAGGGATTTTCAGCCTCTGCCTGGCTGGGGTCTTGTCTAGCACAGGTGCTCCCTGAAATGAAGAGGCATTAGGTTTCTGCAGCCCTGGCCTCAGTGTCTCAGAGAGCTTTAGATTTTGCCTCTCTGAGACCTTGTCAGGCACAGGTTCTCCCTGACGAGACGTGGCTCGAGCTGACAGCTGCAGCAGCTCCTGCCTCAGCCGGTCAGGGATTTTTGGCCTTTGCCTCAGTGGGGTCTTTTCAGGCGCAGGTGCTCCCAGTAAAGAAGAGGCTTGAGGCTTCTGCTGCTGCAGCCTTTGCCTCGGTGGCTCAGGGATCTTTACTTCTTGCACCTTTGGGCCAGGCAGAGGTTCCCGCTGCAGAGGCTTGCTGAGGATAGATGTTTTATGCGGGGATACAGTCGGCGCTGGTGCTCTCTGTGGAGCCCTTGCAGGCAGAGGTGCTGCCAGTTCAGAAGCAGCCTTGAACAAATGCTGCCTCAGATACTCAGGGACCTTGAGTTTACCTCTTTGCTTGGACCCAGTGGGTTCAGGTGGTCCCTGAGGGGTCCCGTTGGGCAGAGGTGATCTCTGTGGGGACCTGGCAAGCACACTTTCATCCTGTGTCTTCTTCTGACTCAGCTCACTTCGCTGCTGCCACCACAGCTTAGTAGCCTTCAGTTTTGGATCTGAGAATGCAGAGTCCCGCTGCTCAGCCTTCTCAGACCCACCAGACACAGGTGTTCCTTGCTGGATCTTCTTAGTCACAGGTAGTACTTGAGGCTTCTTCTGCCTCCACTCTCCCTGCTGGTCCATGGTCTTCAGTTTTGCATCTGAGACGCCTGAGTATGGGGGCTCAGGCTTCTCCGATGCATCCCTGAAGACCGGGGATGAGGTGAGGTCTCTCACCTTTGCAGGCGAAGATGTTCCCTGCGGCTTTTTCTGCCTCCACTTTCTCCACTTCTCCGTGGTCTTCAGTGATGCATCTGATAAGCCTGAGTGCGGAGACTCAGCCTTGTCAGATGCATCAGTAAAGCCCAGGGATGAAGTGTGGTCCCTCATGTTAGTGTGGGCAGGCACAGGTGCTCCCTGTTGGGACCTGGGAGGCACGTGGGCAACCTGTGACTTCTGCCTCCACTGCTCCTTGGTCTTCCGTGCTGCATCTGGGAAGCCTGAGTACGGGGACTCAGTCTTCACAGATTCATCACTGAAGACCAGGGACGTGGGGCATGATGGTACTCCTGCCTCCTTCGTTCCCCACCACTCACCTGAGGTGAGGTCCTCATACTCCGGCTCCTCAGATATGGGGTGTGAAACCTCCATAATAGCCCACCACCGGCCGGTGGCAAGGGCCGTGGTGAGCTCATCTGAGAGCTCAGGAGATGAAGACTGCTCACTCTCAGGAAAGCTGGTGGGCATCGTTGAAACAATCATACTGATGTTCGAGTTGATGATAAAGATGATCCAAAGAGTTTGAACAATACTGCCTTTTGCTATCTGTAAAACACTGCGACATGCATACATGCATATGTCATCATCCTATAAGATAACTATTAAAGCTTTCAGTATCAGCTTTCAAATTCATCATAATAAAGGGGTGGTGGATTGAGTTCCTCAAATGCAGTAATTTACGGGTGGGACGGGTCCCTGTCAATCGCTTAATGATGTTGCGGAGACCTTCTATTCATCCAGTTAAATCACAAAACAAAATACACACAAACGTGTCCCTCTTCTTGATATACAATTACTGATTAACATCTTTAATTTTAATAAGGGGGAAAAAATATCCAAGGGCGGATTAGAACCCAAAACCTCCAACACAACAGATGAGTATTCTACCACTAGATTGCTTGTGAACACAACTAATTTAAGCGTACTTATTCACCGACATGAATTATCTTGGGGCTAATAATACATACTATAATAGTACGTGTAGGAAAAAAACTACCACGTTAAAAATTAACAAACAAAAAAACTCAATCCTGTCTCACCCACTTTTTAAAACAAAGTTACGCCACTGCTCAAATGTACATGTTTAAAATAATCTCAGTAGATATGTTCCATTAATTTAGTGTTGCATCAATGGAGAGATTACAATGCATCAATAAATATCAGGAATATAGAGGTATGGACGCATAATTCAACAATTCAATCAACAATTATATGTTTAAAAAAAACTAACACAGTTTTCGCTTCTTACTTAGTAACATGCATGGTTAGTTTTCTCAATGTACAGTGCATATAAATCAACAACATTCCATTGATTAAGCAGATTTTTCTCTGAATTATGGAAATATTGATTAAAACTCAGAATGAATAAAGAGCATACTCACGATCACTCGCCGACTCGCTACAAAATACAAGATCTTTCTGCACTCATATTTACTCATCGAACGTTCTATTTTGGAACAGCGATCATTATGACGTGACGGCGGACCAAACAGCGCCGCCATATTGCTATTCCTAAATATTCCAATAAATTTCTCATTCATTTTAATGAGAAAACATTACCTAATGAGTCACCGTTTTATATCATTCATACAGCGCATACGAGCATGTAAATCGTTAAAGTCATAATCTCCCCCTGCTTCGTCTGAAAAGTTACGTTTACATTTATTACAGTAGCGACATCGGCGGATGGACGTCACACACTAATGTATTTATTACAAATCCGAGTAAAGTTTTGTAATCCTGTCATATATAAACGTCATCCGATTTTCGTTTTCACTGCGTTTATGTAATTACGCTTGTTGTAATATAGACCCTGCTTAACTGTAAAACGCAATAAAATTTGCGCATCTTGAAGAGTCTGAAACAAGACAATCAATCAGGAAATAAAATACACGGATCATAACCTATTCAGAAAATAGATCAAACTTTATTTCCAAGATGATGCATGGTAAACTTTGAATTTTAATACAATATAGTCCAACATAGCAACAGAGACTTGTATTGTAGCCTAATATTTATTATATACATGTGTATAATACCATATATGTTCATATTTTCATGTTTAATATTGCCTGAATAATTAAGAAATATATTTTGTGTTCAGGCAATTACCTCTAATGATATTATTATCCAATGATATTATAATAACTATTATCCTTTTTTTTTTTTTTTTTTAGAGTTATATTTAATGTGTCACACTATGTGCTATGTGAGGTCCAAACCAAATCTTCTGGTACTCTTATGAGAACCAGCCTAAAAGCTTATGTGCACCCCTGTAACCCCTGTTTTTTAAATTTGGACCTTGAGTCTGTAATAAAGATTGACTGACTGACTAACTAACAACTAACTAAATACATACATATATGCATGCATGCATGCATGCATACATAAAAATTACAGTAACAATGGAATAAATGTTATGTCTCATCACGCTGAACGGGAATAAAATAGATTTTAGACCGTATATGGTCATGTTTCAGAACGATTACGTATAAGTTGTTGGGGCGTGTCTGGAGAAACTAACGCTGAAGATAAAGGGGTTTAACGTGTTTATAATATTTCATTAACGAATGTGGTCACATGAAAAACGTATATATTGTATAGAGCGTTTTAAACGAATCTCCTTTCTCTTATTGCATGTTAAGGCACATTTTCTAAAACTTTATACTTCATCCGGTACACCCTTTCAGTTTTATGTTGGTCTGGTCGAGGTTTGCGGAAGCGACGCTGAAATCCGGAAGTTTGGGCGGTGGTTGAACGCGGCTGGAAACTGTCGATCTCAGTTGTTCGGTGAGACGGTTATTTTATTTTTTAAATATTTGATTTGTAGTGGTTATTCGTATAGACTGTTTGTAAGATTTACTTATACAGTGCTATTTGATTTAATGATGTGTAACAGACGTTATACATACACGAAGAGTAAATGAACCACAATATGCTCGCGGTTCTGACTACAAATCTTTAAAAATATTGCCTAGAAAATGGTATTCACTTGTATATATTGTATATACAAGAGTTATTCATCTGTAGATTTAAACTTAAAAGCAAACTAAAAGCTATAGCCAAAGCGTAGTTATACTTGCTTCCTGTCTCGTCGTGGTTTGTTTAACCTTGCCATCGAAAATATGCTAAAATAGTTTTGTGCATTTCTGTAAATAGTGTCCTCATTAACTCAAATGTGCTATAATTAAATTAAATAGGTCACTAATGTAGGCTATCGTGATACGGAGGCGCTCGCCCTTCTTCCGCAGACTTTATTGCGTCGCGTCAGTTTTTCGTTGGGCTTCGAAATAAATATGTTTAAGCAGCTGGCTGTTTAGCTTAAGAGTCCGGCATAAGCAACGTCTAAGATGGCTTATGTAATGCAGAAGGGCTTGCCGCAGCACGCCAGTCAAATACGCAGGCACTTCAGCAGATACCCTCTTAGTGTTGTCATAATACCTGGTGTTGAAACTGCAGGCCTGTTATGTGCTGATATGAGGCATATTGCTTTTAGAGGAAAATGTTACTATACTGTTATTAAAAGACGCTGATTCACGTTTAATCTCATGTTGCCCAAGTAGAAAAGATTTTACTTTCTCAATAAGAGGTGTTTTGCTTTTACATGGTTTCTGGAAGTTTTAATAAGGTCTTAAAAAGTCTTAATTATCCCTTCCATATTTTAAGACCTTAAGAAGTCTTAAATCTGAGCAGAAAGCCTTTAAATGTTGCAAGTGCTGCAAAAATTTGAACATTTTCCTCATTGTTTTTGTCATCTTTTCCAATACAAATATCTTAAGTCAAGATACACTTACTCAAGATGCGAAATGAAGATAGTATGTCGAAATCTTGTTTTGAGATATTGAACAAAATGAAGGGAGTTTATGCTTAAGACAGGAACAAATATCTGTGAATGAGATGTGAAAACTTGAATTCCCTTTGAAATAAATAGATTTTTTCGAACCTTTTGGCAGATGTTTGTTCTTGTTTTAATCATAAACTCACATCATTTTGGTCAATTTCTCATAAAACAAGACTTCTTAAGTCTTTTTGCTTCTCAAGTAAATGTATCTTGATTTAAGAATCTTCAGATATTTACACTGGAAAATGACAAAAAATACTGAGAAAGAACATCACATTTTGTAGTTTGATCAGAGCTTGCAGTTAAATTTATTTTCATATTCTGGCTATTCTAGAATTTCCATATTCTTTGTTTTTTGTAAAATCAATTGAAAGACATGCAGTTCTATTAAAAGTTGTATTTTCATACGTCGAAGTGTTGCTAATAGAACTTATTTTGTGCTCCCTAAACATTTACATTTAGAAAAAATATTGACGTATTGTGTTCAAATTATTCCCTAAATTTTCTTTACTTGCTATTAAATGTATAGGTAGTTTCACAGAACCACTAAGACACTGTAGATGTCTTTTTATTTTGCTTGATGCTTGTTTTTTTTTTTTTGGAATGCATAATTTAGTCTTTTTATAATTTGTCTTTGAGCTATAGAGAATGCTTTTTTTTTTTTGCAAGTCTGTAAGCGTTTAGGCTTCTTTGTGATGTGTCTTTTGTTGTTGTTGTTTTTTAAAGCTTGTAGGTAAAACCAAATACAGCCAAAATGTCGAGCAAATGTCGTACCAAGGGAAAGATCACCAAGAAACGCCCTCAGCGGGCAACATCCAACGTCTTCGCTATGTTCGATCAGTCACAGATTCAGGAGTTTAAGGAAGCGTTCAACATGATCGACCAGAACCGTGACGGTTTCATTGATAAGGAGGATCTTCATGACATGCTTGCTTCTCTTGGTAAGATCTTGCTAGCATTGAGGACCACAGTCAGTTCCCTAATGGATTAAAATCCTTGCTTTTATTTTGCATTTCTTTGTATGCAGTTTAATCATACTTTCTCCTGAATACATAATGCAGACAGGAGTGTAAATGGTCACATCTTCTGTCATCATCTGACACTTTTTATGTTATACACTTTGTATTTTAAAATTATGTGACTGCTGTAGGATTAATCCATATTATTATATATACAGAAGTAAATAATATTATGAGGACCATGTAATTTTACAGCATAATAGATTGGATGTGTTTTTCTACCATCTTTCAGGGAAGAACCCAAAAGATGACTATTTGGAGGCAATGATGACAGAAGCTCCTGGACCAATAAACTTCACTATGTTCCTCACAATGTTTGGAGAGAAGCTTAACGGCACAGACCCAGAGGAAGTCATTCGTAATGCATTTGCCTGCTTTGACGAGGAAGGAACAGGTGAACAGATAGTCTCTTATTAAATCCATGCAACACAATTTATACTACAGCCATCAAGGATTGCCTTTAAAATGATAGCTAAATATTACAGCACTCAAAATGATTTTTAGGCCTAAGTATAAGGTATATATTTATATCAAATTTCCATTCATTTGAATTACAAAGTTTTAACAGATAAACAATTACACTCAATGTGAAGCACATTTGGTCAGTCGTACATGCATACAATGCGATGCAATGCAAAAAAAATCAACAAAATAAAATCGTGGCATAGTTTATTATTAACTATTTGCATTTATTTGGTTTTAGTTAAGTTATAAAATCATATTTTTTAAATGCATTTCTTGGAATTAGCACAAATTCATTGTGAAAACAATTACATTTGTTCAGTTAAAAAGTATGAACATGGTTAAGATATGGCTTGCTGTGAAATAAGCAATAATAAATTTAATGTATAAAGTATAAAAAATGTAAACTAATTGCATTTATTGATAATAAATGTGTAAACCTGGTTATTGTGTATATAAAGCACATTCAGTTTATTTGTATTACCAGTTTTATTTGTGACCCTGGACTACAAAACCAGTCATAAGGATCATTTTTTTTAAATTGAGATTTATACATCATCTGAAAGCTGAATAAATAAGCTTTCCATTGATGCATGGGATACAACTATTTGAAAATCTGGAATCTGAGGGTGCAAAAAAATCAAAATATTGAGAAAATCGCCTTTAAAGTTGTCCAATTGAAGTTCTGAGCAGTGCATATTACTAATCAAAAATTAGTTTCGATATATTTACGGTAGGAAATTTACAAAATATCTTCATAGCACATGATCTTTACTTAATAATTTAATGATTTTTGGCATAAAAGGACAATAGATCATGTTGACCCATACAATGTATTGTTGGCTATTGCTACAAATATACCCGGTTATATAACTGATTTTGTGGTCCATCACATCATGGTTTTTTTTAATTGTTGAAACTATCTAATGTGGTTTTAATACATGAATATTTTTGAGTGTGAAAAATTATGCAGTTGTGGATGAAGATAGAATGAAGTATAACTAAAATATTGAACCACTTTCCCCCCCCCCTTTTTAATGGATTTTCCCCTGGACAAAGATGAATCTGTGATTGTTTCTTTTCACAGGCTTCATTCAGGAGGACTACCTGAGAGAGCTGCTGACCACTATGGGAGATCGATTCACGGATGAAGAAGTCGATGAGCTCTTTAGAGAAGCGCCAATCGATAAAAAGAGCAACTTCAACTATGTGGAGTTCACCCGTATTCTTAAACATGGAGCCAAAGATAAAGACGATTAAACAAACGAAACACCCGGCATCCTTTTAAAAAAAATCCCCCTTTAGGCGAGAGAAATCTGTGCTGTCCGTTCACCTGGATCCCCATGAGAAGCCAACTTTAACTTTAATATACTGTATGTGCGTATGAAAATTAAATGTTTACTCTGTTTAACTTCACTGGAATAAGACATCATATTTTGAATGGGTTATGATACAGAATCGCAAAATCACTCATGGTATGAGCTGTTAAAATGCAAGATTGAACCATGCACTTTTTTTTTTTTGGTGGTTTTAACTGGTTTCTTAGGTTTGTGCGCTAGTGTTTTGTTTTATGCCAACTGGAACAAATTCCACTTGATTTCCTCACACCTCACTGTTAACTGGTGAAAGTATTTTATAAGTACAGGGTTCATGGATCATGTTTTCGTATATTTTGACCATGTCTTAGGCTTTTGTAATGGTAACTAAAGTAGATAGATAGACGCACGCAGTAAGATGTCTCAGACCTCTCAGACAAGTCTCATTTTTGTTGATTCAGACAGTAAAAAATGTGAACGTGTTGATATGTTTAGGTGCATTTGATCTCATTTGGTTTCATTGCCTAACTTTTTACACTTTATAATATTAAATATTTTGAATAAATCTCTCTTATTAAAATCTTTTTGTGTGCAGTTTCTTTTTTTTTTTTTTTTGGGATGTCTATGTAAGTGTTTTTGGACTTGATGTAATTGTAAATGCAGTCTATATGCAGTATGTATGTGTGTGTATATTTTATA
>JAHKKF010533122.1:0-22872 GCA_019740295.1 Labeo calbasu
TCCACTTCCAAAACAAAGATTCACATATAATGTACTCACCCCCTTGTCATCCAAGATGTTCATGTCTTTCTTTCTTCAGTCGTGAAGAAATTATGTTTCTTGAGGAAAACATTTCTGCATTTTTCTCCATATAATGGACTGGTATGGTGGCCCGATTTTGAACTTCCAAAAGGCAGTTTAAATGCGGCTTCAAATGATCCCAAATGCAGTTGTAAACGATCGCAGCTGAGGAAGAATGGTCTTATCTAGCGAAATGATTGGTTATTTTCAGTAAAAAAATACAATTTCAATATTTTTAATCTAAAACGCTTGTCTTGTCTTACTCTGCCTGGACTGTTTACAACCACATTTGGGATCGTTTGAAGCCGCATTTAAACTGCATTTTGGAAGTTCAAAATCAGGGCACCATATCAGTCCATTATATGGAGAAAAATGCTGAAATATTTTCCTCAAAAACACAATTTCTTTATGACTGCAGAAAGAAAGACATCTTGGATGACAAGGGGGTGAGTACATTATTTGTAAATTACTGTTGTGGAAGTGGAGTTCTCTGTTGAAACATTTTTCAAAATGCATTTGTATTTTGCAGAAAAAAGAAAGTCTACCAAGTTTGGAAGAGATGAAAGTGAGTAAATGATGACAGAATTTTCAGTTTTGGGTGAACTCTCTTTCTCTTCAAATAGAATTCCAGACCTGTTTGCTGGAAAGTCGCTCACAACAGCTTGGAATTCAGTTGCAAAATTCACATTTGATTCATTCTCTCCTGAACTGGAGCCACTTGAACACATCAGCCAGGGGATCTGGGTAGTCTTATTGGAGCGGACTCTGAGTACAGGACAAGCCAACCATTGAGGGGCAGATTAGATTAAGAATAATCCTTTCGCTGCGCGCTGAGCCCCGTCTCTGCAAAGTCCACTCACAGTGCATCAGTTACACCGCTCTGCCCAGCAACACGTCTCGGGGCCCCAGACCAGCCCAGAGGTCTTCAGCTCAGACTGAGATGTTCCTTTTAGTGTCCATGTAGCTCATGACACAATCACTGAAATTTTGCATATGTGGCATTTAGCAGGGTAGATGGACAGAAAGTACATTGCGACTTTTGGCCTCACGAATCCTGCAGTCTGTCCTCATCTTCGGTACCGTGAGCACACGTCTTATCCCTGGAGCAAACCTCATCTCTGCACTTTCAGCTCAGGACTTGATGGCAGATCTGCCTCAAACAGTGACATAAAATGAAAGGAAATAAATGGAGAGAAAAAAGAAGAAAGGGCAAAGCATCCAAAGTTCTGCATCACTTACTTTTCAATTACGGCAGGCGAAGCAGAACGAATTGTTAGTGCCATTTATTGACTGTGCCTTTCTCGTTATTAAAGTACAAGTGAAGAAATCCGTCCTTTTGTATAACAACCTGCCTGTTTTACAATAACAAAATGTTTCTTCTCTGTCAGATAGCCTTTGTCATTCGGAGAGAAACAAGGAACAGAGAATGGCAGGGGTAGCAAAACAGCATGCTGGCAGAAACACTGATACAGTCGGCTGTGATCCTGAAGAATACCTCTTCCCTCACAGCATTCAGCTGAGACCATTGGTGCAGAACAAAAGTAATGGGTGAATGAATCGATTATGGTAATGATCGGCTGCCTGAAAGATTTTTTCTTATGCCGTATAAGAGGGATATGAGAGATATTGAAAACGCATTAACGGAGATGCAGCGCTGGATACCTAGAGATGGAAAACCACAGTGTGCTAGCAGGCAGGCATGGGCCTTTTTCATCCTTGACTTGTGATCCTTACACTTACGTTGATGTTCCACATAATAGACCACATACAAAACACTGTGATGAATCTCCAGTTGGATTCAAAAGGCTGCAGCAATGGGTGCATTCATCCCACAGTATTTCCATGTTGAGTCTGCAGAATCAAATGTCTTGTGGACTTGGAATGGATCTGTTTTGAAATATGCTTTCGAATAGCAAGTGGCAGTTTAATAACTATCATAATATCCAACAACACTTAAAAAACTAATAATATAGTTAAATTTAAAGTGTATGGGATGGTTCAATACTATGGTCTGTATTATATTTCTGTAACTACACAGCTCAAAAGTGGTAATACATACACAACATCTGATATTACACAAAATTATTTTTACTGACAAAAAAATCCGTTTAGAAGTCTCTTTAAGCAATTCGCCCCAACACAAAGCATTCTGGGTAACCAGATGTACTACTACACTTAACTGTTATAAATGAACTGTTGTGTAACAGTTATAGTAATGAACTCTGATACATTTGTCTGTGAAGTTAGAAAAATCACTTGATATCGAAAACCTTTTTGATACCAGTCATTGCTTTTTTACAACAACTGACCTTTTACACAATTGATTATGATAACTTTGAAACTTCCTCTGGGGTTAAAATACATCATATTTTAAATAAATACATTTTTTATTTTATTTTGTTTTATTAATTAAGGGCAAACGACATTCTAACCCCCAAAATAAACTTCTCATCACATCTGTGTTGATTAGTACAGTCTGTGGCAACCAGGCTCTGCATTTCCTCAACTGATACGCACCAGCCAGACAGAAGCAGTCGATCGCAGAGGCCTCCCCACTGTCTCCCCCCTCTTTGTGTTTATATGTGTTTTTTAATATCTTTTTTGAGGGAAACTGTCAAGCCCTATCCCAAAGAGCAGGGACCAAAGAGCAAAAATAATGTACGCTTTCGTGCGTTTCTTGGAGGACGATATGTGCTACGCGTTACCTGTGTCAGACGTGAAAGATTTCCAGCCTGTGCACAAAAGAGATTTTGATGATCAGAAGGTGTATGTGGTGCTGAGAGGCGCAGGCCAGCCTGCCAAAGCACACATCCTCGCCCTGGCAGGTGAGTTCTGCTCTTCTCTTTTTATTAACTTTAATAATAACCTTCATAAATAACAGTAACACGCGTGCTACGGTATATAAAAGCTTAACGGATCATCAGAAGTGTCATGCAACTTTGATGTAAATCATATTTTCATATTTGCATGTGCATGCAACATTGTCTGTGAAGCATTATATTACTGTATATTTACGGCGTAATATGAGAAGTTATCATATAAATGGTTATTTAAATTTGATATGAGCTGCATGGACATGCTTTAACACGGAATGTTACAAGAAGATTAATGAAATAACCTGAGTGTTTTGATATGATAAATGCATATTGACGGAGAATATGTCATAGGTTTGATGTCTCCTTGATTGTTCTGGTGTTTTTAGCTCATCGTGATTGCGGGTTTGTGTAATAGAGTGAGGTAATAGTGTCTGTGCATGACAAGCCCAACAATTTGAATATAAAGTAAAGGTAATGTCTGTCGAAAACGTCTGATAAGTTCGTAAAACTAGAAACGAAAGATAAGAGGGTTTTAAAGCAGAGAGGGGCTCAGGATGCTAAGCGATTGTTAGCTTGCTGCTAACGCTTCCTTAATTTATCCGCGGTGCATAAAAGCTAACTCGCGAGTAAACTCGCTATAATACTAACAATCATTCTAAACTGATAAAGATACGTAAAAGCAGATATGATAACCAAAAATCCTGCATTTGAACGGTTTGTTGTTTTTAGCTCAAGCAGCTAGGTTAGTCATCACATTAGCTAGCCAGGTAAGGATTGTTTTGTGTTTTACGTCCCTCAGATTTGTTCAAAACTTTACGTCAGCATATTATTCTGTTAAATTATAACCAGCATAACTTGTCTGAGTATTATGTGTGGTTTAAATCAGTGCTGGTGGCACATCTGTTATCATGTGACACTTCCTGCTTCAGCTCAAGCTATAAAAACCTCCAACCACTTTCACTGCTGCCACTCTTCAACCAGAACTATTTAGATATGTTACTAATCTACATGTGTGGCTCAACCTGGTCTTAAAAACCCTGAGCTTGTTAGGGACAGGAGTTTGGAGTCCAGTACATCTTTTAAATCAGTTTGCTTAACCTTAAGCAGTCTGCAATCTGCTGTGGCCAACCTTGAGGCTCACCTGGCCGGTGTAAAACTTTTAATACATAGTTAACATTCGAGATCTTAGAATGATGATTGAGGGAATTTTCCACTTGGCATGATAAGGGGTCAGGTAGGCACATTTATATGGCTCGTCTTTTCCAAGTGGCCTTGGCTACTTGACACTGCATCACGCACTGACAGCTGTGACGACCCCGCCTGTCAAAATCATATTGATGCTGTACCATCAACGTCGCTTTGCAAAGTTAAACGCTCCATTAATAGCTTATTGCAACAATCGCTAGTCATCTGTGTCATTACAAGGTTACTGGGAAACTTCTCCACCAAACTCATAAAATGTTTCTCTTTCTGATGTGTCCTTGTTTTAACCATATCATCATTTTAGAGCAAAGAGATGAAATATTATTTGTGTCTCTGACTTGTCTCCCCTCCTCTTTTTTAGAAAGCATTGAGGAATTTGAGCACAGTATTATGCAAAAGAAGATGAAAATACCCAAGATGTCAAACAGGAACACAGTGGAGAATCATTTTGGCGAGGAGAGAATGCCCCTTAGACATAAAAAGGTTGGTATTTTACGAAAGTGTTTTTAGATTTAGAAGACTGTAAGACGTTTGCAGGCTTGCTGTTACTGGTCTGGATTTGTAGATGGGGAACATGTGGACAGATCAGGAATGGCTCAACAGGGATTTTCTACTGATATTAAGAGTGTTTTTTATATTCCGCAAGGAAAACAAGACAAAATACTAGAACATGTTTTGACGCTTATGGAATTTGTCCTGACATTTCAGACGTTTCAAGCCTGTTTTGTTTAATCTGACAGTTTTAGCAAGATTCCAGAAGGCCATGTGTTTCTCTCATTATTGGGCTTGTTGTGTATTTTTTACTGCCATGAGTTATTAATTGTGCAGTCCATTAAGTTTACAACCCACTTCTGTGTGCACTTGCAGTTCACACCTCAGTTGCATAGAGTTTAATATAAAATGAGTTGGTTATTTTCATTTCACAGAACTTATAAGCCAGTTCAGCTCTGAACTGAATTTTCTTGAGACATTTTAGCTCTATTACAGTGACATTTATTAAATCTTAAGGGGCTAGCAATGTTTTGGCCCATAAGTGTATATATATTTAGTTATCAGTTAGTTTTATTAGTTTTAAATACTATTTGATCTATTTGAATGCTATGTGATACTATTTAGTCATTATAGAGCAGTGCAGCTTTTCGAGATCTGTTTTATTCCAACAGTTTTCTTCCACCATGCTATAAAGAGAAAGTCACACTGGACATTGCGTTCCTACATTCATACCCATGTGAATGCAAGCATATGAGTAGGATTGTGTGTATTAAAGTTCAAGTTTGGTGAACTCTGCCCTACAAATTTGGATGGTGGAAACGGATTTGATCTAAATATCAAAGATTGACCTTATCGCTTAATATTAAAACTTTTAAATATAATAGTTTACAGTGAGGAAAGTGGAGTAGATTATTTGTTATTTATAATCTATAGTAATGCATTTTAAAAATGTATACCCACACACACATGAGCTGCAAGCTTTGCGAGAAGCTGTTTGGAGAGTCATGTGTCCATGCATTCATCTATGTGACATCACAGTGGAAATAAACGATGGTGTTAATTTTCAAGAAATGCTTGTTTAGAAGTTAAAAAGTCTTTTATTTTAAAAGATGAAGGACATTTTGTTTACTCATGAAATGACCGCTTTAAGATCTAGTGTGACTGCCCCTTAGTGTATTTTGTGAACTCATTAGGTGTGGAAATTAAAACTTAACCCTGGAGGAAGGTAGATATCCAAAACTAAATAGAGTTGAGGTCAAACTGTTAAACTGCCCGCTATTCTTCAGAAAAACCTTCAGGTCCCACAAATTCTTTGGTTTTTCAGCATTTTTATGTATTTGAACTCTTTCCAACATGACTGTATGGTTTTGAGATCCATCTTTTCACACTGTGGACAACTGAGGGACTCATATGCAACTATTACAGAATGTTCAAATGCTCATTGATGCTTCAGAATGAAAAACAATGCATTAAAAGCCAGGGGGTGAAAACTTTTTGAATTTGAAGATCAGGGTAAAACTGAACTTATTTTGTCTTCTGGGAAACATGCAAGTAGCTTCTAAAGAGCAGTACTAAGTGAAAAATGTTATATTTAGGCAAAATGATAAAAATGTACACATCTTCATTCTGTTCAAAGGTTTACACCCCTGGCTCTTAATGCATCATTTTTTCTTCTGGAGCATCAGTGAGCATTTGAACCTTCTGTATTAATTGCATATAAGTCCACTTAAGAAGTTGTCTTAAGTGTGAAAAGATGCATCTCAAAATCATACAGTCATTGTCGGAAAGGGTACACAAAGATGCTGGTAAACCAAAAAAAAAAAAAAAAAACAGCTGTGGATCATTAATAATTAAGTATATGTAAACTTTTGAATGGGGTAAATTTGATAAATTCCACTATTATATTCGCTTGTTATATGTAAACATCTTTTATGTGAAATATCTTATTCAGGTCAGTACTAAATAAGAAAAATAACATGCATTTTGTATGATCTCTTATTTTAGCAAAATAAGTATGATTTTGCAGATTCTGCAAGGTGTATGTAAACTTTTGACCTCAACTGTAGTATATTATAGTATGCAGTTTGCACCAGTCAAGATGCTCAATGTTGTGATACAGGTCCAGTCACAGGAACCGCAGCGGGCCAGTTCCAACTCCTCAAAGAGCCTGGCTGCGGTTGTGGCACGACTGGAGAGGAACGCTGTCAACTCATGCACTGAGGGAGAGGAGCTGGACAGACTTACAACAGAGGAAGAGGAGGAACAAGACGAGGCCGTGGTGCCTCGCGTCCTGTACGAAGAGCTTGTGCACAGCTATAGACAGCAGGAAGAGGAAATGAGACGCCTGCAGCAGGAACTGGAGCGCACACGCAGGCAGCTGCTGCAACAGGCCAAGAAGCTCAAGGAGTACGGCAGTCTGCTGACTGAAGTCAAGGAGCTGCGTGATTTCAATCGACGCCTACAGGACGTCCTGCTCATGAGGCTTGGCAGCGGTGAGATTTGCATGAATCATACATATGGCACACTTGACTATCTAAAGGGCTGTTCACAGCAACGTTGATGCCACGAAACAGTATGCAAATGTAAAATATTTGCATCAAAATCATTGGAGAATGCAGAATTTTGATTTTTCTCTTAATCAAAGAAATTCATTGTTTTGATTAAAACCTAAACAATGAATCTGCATTGTAAATTTGTACTGAACAGGCCTTGACGTTGAGTTTCTAATTAGTATTAGTAACTGCTTCAAACATGGCTTATCCAATCAGAATTGAATGTCAGAATTGTCCATTTTACTTGTTAGCTTTTTATTTAAAGCTTCATATAGCTTTTTTCCCCCACTTAATACAAAAGCAGCAATGGCTGGTCAGCTTTAAGTAGGCAATAGTTAGTGAGGTAATTAGAGTCCACGTCAATGAAGACAAGATCTAGGACTTGCTGCATGTTCAGACAGCAATTTAAATGTGCTCTTGTTTAATTTTTAGGGCTGTCAGTCAATTAAAATATTCATCATTTGATTAATTTGGTAATTATTTAGCATAGCAAGTACTTAATTAATATTCTGCATATCAAGTAATTAATTATGTCATGTAATTATGTTATTAATTAATCAAATTAATCGCATACATCAATATTTGCAGAGAAAAGCCTTTAAATGAAGATAATTCACAGACATTGTATTGTTGCGGATGAAAATATTGAATATACTTTACAAAAAGTGACTTTAAAAGTCAATATATTGTCATTTAATATTAGGAAACATAAGTCTATCACCCAATCCATTTTGCAATCTACAAAACATGTTTTTGAGAGCCTTTTACACTGTTTTTGTATATGTAAAAATGTTAGACTCACTATTGTGTTTTTTTTTCTCTCTCTAATTGTACTAAATTAGCATATTAAGTTGGCAGCCTTAATAATTGAACATTTGTAACATTATTACAGTTTCCACATAGTTCTGAGTTGCAGAATAAATCACTCAGATGAAGACTACAATACAGGCTGCTTAAAGAGGACATAGTGTCCAGAGCGCTCAGGCCAGTGTCCCGGCCAGCTGCTGCGCCTGTGTGTGTATGTGTGCGTGGGGGGGAACAGACTGTGGTCTGGAGCGAGCTGGTGGAGCAGGCTGAAGATTAGACCGGCCAGGGTTCTTTAGGGTCAGACATGCAGTGCACTGACCGATATTAAAACTCAACAGATACATTAGAGCTTAGTGCGCCCAGCCACCAAGCCAGCTTACTGAGCTAAAATGACCCGGTTGTCTTGAGGCACGAGAGAGCCATGTTTCAGGCAGCCCTCCAAAGGGAGTGGGCCAGGACTTACTGTGACCACACTGGACTGAATTCAAAACTGTCATTAGAGAGCGGGGAACGTCTGCTGTCAACACTTTCGCAGGATTACACTCATCTTTCTCCTGTTAAATTGTGCTTCGCTGAATGCTGAGCAGTGTTTTGCTTTGCTTCTTACAGAGCCAATGCATGACAATGGCACACAGACAATCAAAGCAGAGGTGGTGGAGCCGATCAGCGAACCACAGGAGGTGTGTCAAGAGGAAGCCAACACTAGCTCCACCCACTCCCCATCCCCGAGAACCGTCTACACCTTCAATGATGGAAAAGTATGTAGTCCTCTATGTGTTTTTACTCTCTGTTCAATGGTAACTGATTCTCAAAAATCCCAAAAATACATGACGCCCAATATATATATATATATATATATATATATATATATATATATACACACTACCATTTAAAAGGCTAGTTTACCAAAAAAAAGTAAGTTCTGTTATTAATTACTCCCCCTCATGTCATTCCAAACTCGTAAGATCTACGTTCATCTTCGGAACACATATTAAGATAGTTTTGAACATTCAGTTCAGTCATTATTTTTGTTTTGTTTGCGCACAAAAAGTATTGTGTAGCTTTATAAAATTACGGTTGAACCACTGATATCACCTGAACTAGGGCTGGGCGATATGGCAAAAAATTAAATCTTAATCTTAATTTTTGACCGATTCTCGTTTTTATTATTATTTTTTTATTTTATTTTATTTCTTTTATTTTTTTTACGATTTTTAACCAGTCAGCTTGAAAATGTAACTACAACATGATTCAAGTAACTTTTTCTTTATTAATCCTCTAGTTAAGGAAAACTAACACTTAGGGAACAATTCTCACTATTAACAAGTTGCTTATTAGCATACCTATTCATAACATATTGGCTATTATAATTAAGTACTTATAAAATACATATTCTGCATGACCATATTCTACATCCCTAATCCCACACAATACATAAACTTATTAACTACCTTACTAACTACTAATAAGCAGCAAATTGGTAGTTTATTGAGGCAAAAGTCATAGTTAATGGCTTGTTAATAGCAAGAATTGGACCTTAAAATAAAGTGTGATTGAAAATTCTATTCCAAATGCACCACACATGAAGTTATTAACATGATGTAAATGTTAAACAAATCACTTGTTAAATATCTTTGCAGAAAAGATGCATGAACTACAACTACATCTTGTACAAACTTGTCTTATACAAATTATGTTAAGAAATAATATGAAACTGCTTTTAAAAAAAAATTCTGAAAAGTCACAGTAATTCAAATTCAAAATGACTTAAGTTATAACACTAGTAGACTATTATTAACTATAAATGTTCTATAAAAATAATGAACAGCACCTGTCAGCTTGTCATTACCATGATGCAAACATGAAAAATCAGACATACAGTAGTGGTTCTTTACAGGTTTTTTTATTCTATTGCGCTGCTCTTCCGTTGTTTTTTTTTACTATGTAAACGTAAATGGTCATCATTGATATTTACTTGATAGGTACAGAAAGAAAAAAGAGGGACTTGACTTCGGTCATTAGTTTAGTAGAAACAGTATTCCAGCTACCCATGTAACTGTTGTGTAAACAAGACAATTCAGTGATTTTTGCTGATGCTCCTCGTGTTAGCGCATTTCAGTGTTTCTTCTAATGTTTTGCAGTGGTTTGGTTTGTCTAATTGACTAGTGAAATCCCTTCTACATCCTTCCCCCCATCAGTCTCAAAGGGCCTTTTAACCAGAACGCTTGCTGTGATTTTGAGCCCTGTTAGCAGACATCGGGTCCGCGTTTTGCGTTCCTTCGCCTGCCTCGCATGACAGGGGGGAATTTGTGTTACATGCTGAAAGGGTTCTCAGTTCAAGCGTGAAGAACAAAAGCAAATTAGGCCCTTACACATACGCACACATATCCGGCATTAATTATTTGTACCACAGGAATTGCCCTGAGTGACAGGTAGCCGTAGAAAAGCAAATCTCCTCTAAGTTAAGAGCAGTGAAAAGCTTGTCTGCTGGACCAGGGCCTAAAGCACATTAGTTGCATTGGGGAAAAGCCACTGGATCCGAGCCTGAAGACTGCTCAGGGTGACAAAGCAGAAGGCACATTACCTCAGCTGTTACTCACCAGCTGCCCATCAATCCACCTGATGGCTTGTTGGGCCGTGTCCTCCACAGTGTGGCTTAAAAGTCAACACTCTGGTCTGGCATCTGTCAAAACACATTACTGCATTTAATGAACCCAGACACCTCACCACTGAATTTATGTGTGACACGTTTCTCCTATGTGCCCATCGATACCTAGATCTCAGAGGGTTTTTGTCAGGGTTTTAGTGTCATTGCGTACCACCAAACATCAGGACCTTCACTGGACAGGGTTCCTACAGAAGGTCATTTCTATAATGAATATATATTTTCTAGTTTTGCTTTGCTCTAAAATATTTCATCAGGTAATTATTGCTCTTGAGTAGAGTAAAACTTGGCTTGCAAACATCTGGAAAGGTCATGGAAATTCATAGTTTTTATTATTATTATTATTATTATTGTTATTTCTAATAATAGGGATAATAAAAAATGCATTTTTTAAATTATTTATATTTATTTATTTGTTTTTTGTTATTTAGTTTCGTTTTATTGGACTCCTGTTCAAACATTGACAAAGATCTTGGTTTTTATTTATTATTTGTTGCCTTCTCAAGTACGTATCTATCTATCGATCTATAGCTGCTTAGGCCAGTACTAACTAAAAACAACTATTTATGATTTTGATTTATTTTTTTATGTCAGGCATCTTTTAGGATCAGCAAGGTTTATGCAAACTTATGTGCTCAACTGTACAACATGCGACGCAAACTGCTGTTAACAAGCTTGAATCTGAATCACATAGAATGTTGCATTTCATCCTCCATAAACAGAGCTGTTTAATTCATTGTGAAGGGAAAGCTACCATGTCTCAGACACACTTCTGGGAATAGACCACATGGCACTGAAGTGGCAGAACGTGAAAGCAAAATCTTGTCTGTGACAGTGTGTATATGCTGCATATTTGAAGAAGAGTGTGTCTCATGCAGGTGCACTTGGGTGGAGGGATTTGGGTGGAGGAGGAGAAGTGGCACCAGCTACAGCGGACACAGGGAGACTCGAAATTCACCAAAAACCTGGCGGTGATGATCTGGGGCACGGAAACCCTAAAGAACCGCAGCGTGACTGGTGTCGCTACAAAGAAGAAGAAAGATGCCCTGCCCAAACCGCCGCTCTCACCAAGCAAGCTCAAAATTGTTCGAGGTAAACGCTATCTTTAAAAGTTTTATTAAAATTAAATTAAAGATTTGGGGTTATATTTCTAGCTTTGCTGATAGAAGTTTGGAGAATTGTTAGTGTTGAACAAATTTTGGCTTTCAAAACTGATAATATCACAGTAACAACTAGGTGTGTGCAATAATGACAAAAAAGGTATCTTGATATTTTCTGGAATTTTGTCAATAACGATAATTGGACAGTATTTTGCTGTGTATATTATTGTGCTGGTACTTTGGCAGGTTTAGGACTTCTGTGGACAGCTGACTCCCTAAGCTTTTTATATTCTTCATATTCTGTGTGGTGGTTAGTTTGCAGGAGTAATTAACTTTTCCAATAAGTTTAAATAGATTTTTATTTTTTATGGGCAGTTTTACCTTTGTAAGGGCAATTTTTGATTAACCTAATTAAATGTATGCATGATCTTTTGTGTTAAATTAATCAATAAATTCAAATAGTAAGAAACTATATGGTTGTTTCCAGTCAAATGAAATGCAACGCAGAGGTTGCACAGAATCTGCGTCTGAGGTGGCATTTACATGCATTTACACAGTGAATAGGAATAAATGCATTTTAAACCTGCGTTACAAATGCATAAATGTTGATGTTTAAAAAAATGTATTGATATTTAAAATGATTTTGGGGAAAAAAAGTCAAATATTCTTCAAATATAAACCTAAAATTGCCAGTAGGTGGTGGCAGATCACTGCATGAGTGAGTCATTGAGTCATTCATTCAACTGATTCATTCAAATGGCTGATTGATTCAGTAACAAAACACAGTCACATATTAAACTACTGTGTCTAAAATGTAAGTCGTTTAATATTAACTTATTAAACTGTTTTATAAAATCAATATCACATTTGCAATCATGCTGATGTTTGGAGAAAAAACTGTAGTATTGTAGTAGTACTGTAGTATTTGCCCCCATATCTTGAATTTTGAGAGAATTCTAAATGCATTTTAATAGTAAATAATAATTTTAAATCACGCAGTGAAACTCTATCCTTTTTGCAATATACTGGGTAATGTCCAAAATGCACATTGTTTAAACAACAGTTATGATATTATAGTTGACGATGTATATGGCACACCCCTAGTATCAACTAATATGGTATTTTAAAATTATATTTAAATAAGTTAAACTTACATCTTTTTTAAAATGTATAAGAAAAAACACATTAAATTCCAAGGATTTTTTTCTGTTTACTTTGCTGATTTTTAGTCTGTTATTTCGTTCCAGAGTGTCTTTACGATCGTGTGTCTCAAGAAACAGCCGACAGCGCGGAGATCACCCAGCGATTATCCAAAGTGAACAAATACATCTGCGAAAAGATCATGGATATCAACAAATCTATCAAAAACGAGGAACGCCGAGAGTCCAAGCTTCTCATCCAGCAGACGGTGAAGATGGAAAACTTCCCCTACGACGGTCTGTAGGGGGCGCTGCAGTTGTCACCATAGCTCATTCGACTCCTCAAGGACTTCTGGTGGAGATGGTGCACGTAATCACCGGCGCTGCCAATTGAGATTTCCACTGATGCCCTCCCAAGACCTCTCTGTCTTTTACTCGCGTAGACCCTGTTTTACAGCCTGTCTGACAGTTTTACCTCTTTCCGCACTGCCTTAGCATGCTGGTGTGCATTCTGTGAGTGAATGGGGCGGGTTTTTGTAAGCTTTGACGGGGGGGGGGTTCTCGGGGTGGGTCAGATATTATGCCTGACAGACAGGAGCGATCCTTTAAATCGTGTGTGAGAAAAATGTGTTCGGCACATCAGCTTGTGTTCTGTGTCAGAACATGTCCTAACGAGGTTTCCCTTCAGAAAAAGTCTTCTTGTTTCAGGAGGATGTTTGCGAGGTGTCATAAATGCTGGCTTAGAGTCGGAGTCTTAAGGGGAGGTAGGTCACATCACAGGGACCATCTGCTAAAGGTACTTAACATAAAGAGTTGCACTTTTAAACAGGGTCACACCCTGCGTCGTCTTAATGAACGATTGATTTAATTAATCAATCTAGGCCTAATTGCTCCCGTTAATTGCTTTCCTGAGATGACTACTGATGGTCTGTTTTTGTTCTTGAGGGGTGGAGAGGTCGCATGTAGTCGGTCGTGCTAAACAGTGGCGTGTTTTTGGAGATAAGCCACAAAAAGTTGAACAAATCGTTCTTAAAAGTTAAATTATAATCATCAGTAGACTTTCCTTGTTTGCTTTAGACTATATACTGCCTTCAAGTTCTGTGGTTTAGAAGTTGTAATTACAATAACGGGTTTTCAAGTTATTTACACTGCTGTTCAAAGTTTGGGTTGGTAAAATTTGTTTTTTTGCATAACAGTGCTGCATTTATTTGATCAAAAATACATTAAAAACAGGAATATTATTACAATTTAAAATAACTGTTTCCTGTGTTAATAAATTTTAAAAAGTTACATTATTTCTGTGATCGCAAAGATACATTTTCAGCAGCCATTATTCCAATTTTCACTTGAACTTCAGAAATCATTACTAGCCTGGTTTCCATTTAAAGTTGCAAGTTTTACTTATGCACAAAAATTGGAATATCGCACAAAACATTTGCGAATAAGCACCGTTTCCATCCGACATGTGAAAGCGAACAAAATCGTCACTTCCTGATGAACTCACACAATATTTATTACATAGAAAAGTAGGAAAACCACTGAATATAGTAATTTTCTTATATAATATAATATGCCTCAGAGCGAGCAGACCAAAAACACAATAAATGTGATAATTTCTTCCGGAGGTGGATGCCTGCTGTTTGGGAACGCAGTCATGTAAGACAGTTCTGGGAGGCAATTATACAGAAATACTTTGACGACAGACTTTGCTCAGGCATTTCAGAATGACCATAACAACATTTCGGATGCTGTGGAACGAGACCGGTCTACTGGTTAGATAGGTTTTGCTGTCTCATAGCGCAAAGTCACATGACTTTTTTGATGCTTATGAAGGAATTTATTTGGCAAATGCGTTTCCATCGGTTGTTCGCATTAACCCTTTTAACAAGTCAAAAAACACCTCAAGCGAGCGTAAAAACGTTTTTCGAAATGTGGCGTTTCCATCACTCGTTTCTGATGCGATACTTCAAAATGCGTATAAAAACAGGGTGATGGAAACAGCTACTGTTATCAACATTGGAACCAATTGTGATGCTTAATATTTCTGATTTAATTCTTCTTTGCTGTAAAATTAATTTCTTAAAAATAAATCTTACTGATCTTTGAATAGCAGTGTATGTTTTGACAATTTTTTTTTCATTAGGGGCCAGAAGAAAATCCCTCCAGTAATTCAGATGCTCTTTATAAATCTGATTCAGATGCCATATTTTGACGTATACTTAAATTCTTATTGGCGATGTCTTGTTGTGCACAAAAAGCATCAGAGTTGACAACTGTACAGTAAAAATGACGTCAAGTATAAAACAAGATTCTTGTAAACAACAAGAGCACATCCAATTTGATTTCAGTGTACTTGATGGACTAGCCATGGGACAGGAGTTATTGTATTATCGGGTCTAGAGAGATGGAGACCACCTAAGACCTTTTACCAGCCGTAAATTGCACTTGGGACGGAGGCTAAGTGGAAATCAGAGCTGGGCTGCAGGGCCTTTTTCCAGCTGGCAATCATTGGGAACTGTGTTCTCCGTTTTATAGCAAGCTGTGATTGTAATATGAGCTGATATTGCTTTAACTGCACTTTGGTGTGAGTGTGGAGAGATGCCAGGCGCCGTGTGCGGACGTGGGGTAAAACTGTCAGCAGTGCTCGGGAGTTACACATTAGCCTCATCCTTCTGGTCTCACCCAACAGCAGGGTCTCTGCTCCAGCCCACCCGTAGAGGGCGCACTTACTAGGGGAGGAGATAAGATATCGTGACAACTTACAATGAGCCATGCCATCCACACTTTAGTCCTTTGTCTCTCCCCTTGTCGTCTTTACTTTCATCACAAACAGTTTGTGTGGCTTGTCGGCGTAACAAAAGAAAAAAAAGACCCTCTTGCAGATTTGGGTTCTTGACTGTGATGCCATATCGCTTACTGTGAATTAACAGATCACAGATCTGCCACGCAAAAGCCTCCCTGTTTTTTTTTTTTTTAATTTTCTCACTTTTTTTAAAATCAAGTACGTTTATTAGTGGGGAGAAATTTTCAGTGTATATTTGGAGTATATTCTCATGTTTTTAAACATTTCATCGTCGCATCCAGGCTGCACCTTATCTCACTAAGCTTCTGGTTCAAAACCGAGTCAGACGATGTTGTAATTCTGTCTTTATCTTCGCTGGTTCATATATAGTTTATAATCATTTCTACTTTTACAGTGTATATGTGACGTTTCGCTATTAACGTAGATCCTGGGTACTCATATTTCTCAAAGAATGCAGGGCTCTTCACGAATACATCTTCTCTAATGACAGAAACCCATATCTTAAATTGATACTATCATGGATTTTTTACCGCAGGTATCTCGATGCTTCAAGAACTTCAATTTATGAATTTCACCTCACTGTGAGTCATTTGTTACGGACTATCATTTCATTTGGAGTCATTTCCGTCGAGAGGCAGCCGTCGCCCGCCTTTCCGTTCCGTGGAAGTCATTGTCCATCTCCGACAACGTAGCACTTTAATCCTAAGGAGGGAAAAAAAAAAAAAAACCATCAACGTTGGCTTCTTTGTTGATTTACCCAAGCCAATTTAAAAAAGAAGTCAACATAAACATTTAACAATGCTTGTGAAAAGACATTCACGAGAAAGCATAAATCAGCTATCAGTTTTCTGCCACTCAATAGCAGTTTAGCAGCCATTTGTTTCTCATTCTCTTGAGCCTGTGAAAGCGATTCCTTTTTTTTTTTTTCTTCTTTCTTACAGCGACGTACCTCCAATATGTCAAGGTAATTACGTGAGAGGACAGATTGTAATAAGGTTCTTTTGTTCCACTGAATGTCTTTCTCTTCTTTTTTTCTGTAGATATTTCCTGTATTGTGTGATATGTATTGCCACACTTATTGAATATTTGATGTTCCATAATGAGCGTACGTACTGTGCGGGTATACTGGAAAATGACAGCTTTAGGTGTGCAGAGGTTGAATGATAGCCAAACTTTATCATCGGTCCATGTGGTCATATTTTTTATGTGGAGATTTGCTAGTGGAATCGTTGCCTTGAAAAAGACTACAGCGTTATGTGTTGCTCTCTTGCTTTTTTTTTTTGCCTCGCAGCTGCGCCAAGACTAAATTCGGGCACGGCGGCGTTCGGATCCGAGGAAAATTAAAAATTAAAACTTTCTTCAGTTGTGAGATCAAACCAGTGAATCCCATCAGGGAAAATCCGACTTTTAAATACAATCATGTACAGTATTTATAGGCTAAAAGGCTACAAAAGCGAAGCAGTAGCCTGGCGGAGGCTGTGTTTTTCTCTTCTGGGAGACTGTGTTGAGGCTGGTGCCTATGCTTTCAGTGGCTGTGTAATAGCAGTGCTTAGCTTTGGGCTGGTCTGTCCGGTGCAAAGCGAATGAGGGATCAACATATCATCCGAGTTGTTCTCGCCATATTGTCCACGAGGCGTTTCGTCCGGTCTGAATGTGTGTTTGGGGGTTTGTGTCGTTCTGTTGAAAATAAGCCAAAGTGGAATCTCAGCAACGGACAGTTTGTGATCAGTCGTTATGAATATGAACTTGCACAAAAACGACCCCTGCTAAGGTTGTCCACAGTTATCTAAGCTAAACCAACAGGAAAGAAACAGCCGGAATATATTTTTACTGAAAACGTTGATTTTACAAGGTGTTGCTGTGCTGCCGACATCTCCGTTGTCTGATTTATGTTGTTTTCTGTTCTGTATCAAAACAGCATTAAGCTTTACATAACGGAAATTGCTATATTGTTCGATCTGAAAAATCTTTAATCATATGTTTTTTTTCTTTACGATGCCAAAAAAGTAATATGTGGATGTTTTGGGGGAGAAAAATAGTTAGCGTTGCTTCAGCCTGCTTCAGTATCCTACATTCTGAGATTGTCAATCAAATGCTGAGGACCCGCCCGCACGCCACAGCAATTCCGAAAACTGCCCAGTATTCCGCTATAGCAAGAATGGCAACTTCCTGTTGCGCTTTCACTTTTTTTCACGATCACAATTACATTAAAGGATCCTACTCAGAGTCAGTCTTATTTAACAAACGATATTCTCAGCTCTACTAGTGAAAGAAATGTATTTTTGATAAAAACACAAGTTCAGGTTATTCTTAGTCTGGAAAACAAGCATGTAGAGTCACAGTCCTACCTCATTGCTGCTCATCGTCTGTGTTCCTAGGACAGTCGCCACCCTCGTACCTCGTTCGGAGACCTGTGTATATCAGTCTGTGTGGTGTAGATTCATTTCAGATGTCGTATTTTACTCCCTTAGAACTGTGTTGATGTCTCTGTGGCGGTAGATAGCGTTTCCTTGCAGTAATTACATTTTTATCCCATTGATGGTGCTACAGCAGGCATGGGTTTCTAATCTGTGTTACTTACCTCAGATGGTGCTAATTTTTCTACTTTTCTGGAGGTCGTTCCGCTTTGCATGAATAAAACTGGTTGTTCGTTTTATAGCAGCAGGAATTTTGGGATAAAAACTAAAGCGTCAGATGAAATCTTCGGAATTGCATCCAGCATGTCGTAAAAATTTAGTTTTTCATTTTTCGAATAAGACATACCTCTCTAACAAATTACCTCACGTACTCTGTTCCAAATTAACAGAATATTAAAGCCGTGCACGCAGGATCTATCCGTGGCCATATGACCTTGTCTTTTATCGTACAGTACGAACCTAATGCTGGAGTAAGAAACCTGATAATCCAAACCATCTACCTAAATATTACTGGGCAGTTGACTCTCACAGCAGTGTGGTCCTCAGCAGTTAATGTGAAAGTCAATCCCACTGTAGAAATACAGTGGAACTAACATGGTAGTCTTATTTTTGGTGGTGGTGGGGATGATATTTTGCAGTAAAGGGTTTTCTTAACTTACCAAAGTGGTTCCCTCCCAAAGAAACTCTTTGTTGTTGTCGTCGTTAAGGACTGTTTGGGAACAAAGTCTCCGATTTGCGTTTCAGTTTTCAGCGAAAACGGTCTTAGAAATACGGGTGTGTTGAGCGACCGTCGCTCAGCAGAGCGTAATTAGTCCGTCCACCAAAATACAATCAGTCGCGTGTTTCTGTGACATTTTATATTAATACAGACAGTCGATTCATTTAGAGCGTGTAACGTGACAGCTGAAGGCAAACTGTGTGATTTTGTTAGCGAACATTTTCCTGTCAAGACGTTTTTGATGATTCTGTGTCATGTGAAGCAAATTTGTCATGGGCTTCGTGAACTGACCTCAAGACCAGACAGTGAGATCGGGGGAAATTGATCGTATTGCATTTGAATCTGAACATTTTGCATTTTCATTTAACTTTTTGTCTTTATCATGTCTGTCATCTCTTCATTCTTGCTGCTGAATAAATATCTAGAAACCTATATATATATATACATATATGTGTGTGTATATATAAAAAAAATATATAGATGTATTAATCAATATTTTTCGGGAAAGTCGTTGATGGAGAATGTCGGATGAAATAACTGTGAACATGCTCTCTTTCAGGTCTGCGTTTGTGGGTGGTTGTGGGTATTTTCTTTTGATATGGTCACATACTGGTTATTATAGCATTGGTTTTACCACGGAGTCAGCGAGGGCTGCTGTCAGCGGGATCTTCCTTCTCACAGCAGTCCCTGTTCCCCCCCACACGTTAGGTCTGCTTTACTTGCACACAGATCAAGCCTAAGCCTGGACTAAAAAGGACTCTCAGTGGAGAATTTTTATTCATACTGTGTTTTTAGGCTGAACCCGGCTTAATTTCAGCTAAACTTGGCCTCGCTGCACCTTGAGTCTGAATCCACGGGGACTCAAACAGAGAACAAGGATAGAAAGACAATGGAAAGCGAAATCAAATGTTTCCACGTGAACCAGTTGCACTCCTCACCTGTGCACAGCTGGTTTCGCCGGTTAACATCAGTCGTGTGTGTGCGTGCGTACGTGTGTGTGTATGGGCGTGTGTGCTGCAGTCTGAGTACTCTTGTTCAATGTACAGATCAACAGAATAAATTCAGACTTTTATTCTACAAACAAACCCTCTCAGTGTGAGCCGTTTTCTTTTTCTCAAAAAACAAAACAAAAAAAACTGAATTGATACCGTAACTGTGGAAGTTTTAAGTTTAAAAATAAATCATTCTGACCTTAAACTTTTGAATGGATTTAAAAATGGATAGCTCAAGTCTATGATTCTGATTGGTTGAGCTGTGTTCGAAGCTGATGTAAATTACTCTACAGACATACACCTTTGTTTACATCGGTGCAACTTTTTTGCAGCCACAACCTTTTCTAAGGAACTACATTGTTTGGTGAAAGAATAATGTTTTTATTAATATCATTACACATTATTTGTTTATCTGTTTTATTTTGTGAAACCCTACTCAGTGTTTCCCCTGCCATTATATTAGGGGGGCGGCCCGGTCATGTAAACTTTATTTTCTTATATATATTAATATATAATATTAATTTTATTATGTGCCAGATCACAACAGACGTCATTTAAGGTTACCTTTCCTATAGAACAGGTCTATACCTTGTTCTTTTATTTAAAAAAAACGAAATAGCCTTATGTTATTTACCTTATTTACACAATGGAATGTCATTTCTGTCTCTAACGTTACGTGGTCACGCGTCTACAATTTCTCCTCCGCTAAAACGCGGACGGGATCGCATAAAAACGGAGTTTACTCTATAGCGCGGGATGCCGCAGAATTCGTCAATTTTTGGTTTAATAAATCAAAAGTAGGTCTCTCACTTACTTCGAATCGCGATATGGACTAGTGTCTGTGAATATTAAAACAAAACAAGACGGTTTAAATATGAATCCTCCATGTTCCGCTTGGCTCTGTATGAATGAATGGTGGAGACCCCTCTTAGTTTACTACACAAATAATGAAGAACACGTGACGCTCGCGGTTATTTTCAGCCTCCACGTTTCATTATATGACGACATAAACGCATGAACTTAATCTCCAGAACTGCTGTGAGAGTAACTTAATGTAAATTTTACCGTTTCATTTAAGAAAATTAGCATCATACCGTAGTGTATACACACAAAAACTAACCGACAACCTGTCAAAATAAAAGTACGGTTTAACATGTAACAGAAATGTGTTAGTCCTGTATTACTTTTGTACAGTATAATGTAGGTGTTTAAATATTCCTAATTCTGGCAAATTTAATTAATTAAATGCAGAAATTATAACAATAAAAGAAATAACAGGAAAAACTCTGTTTGTTTTGCAACAAATAAAAAGGTTTAATTTTAATTTCATTAAAAATAACTAAATATTTAATGCCTGTATTTGATTATCTGAAAAATTACAACAAGAATTTCTGAAACAAAAGAAAAGAAAAAGATTGTAGGGCCCTATTGTACCCGGGTTGAAAAGTAAAGCAATTTGGATGAATGTGAAGAAGGTGACAGATTAAGAGCTGAAACAAGTAATATTTGTAACGTTTAGAGCCCTAAGACTAATATAAGGCTGAAATCTAATGAATCATTTACATAGGCTGTTTTTTTTTTAACTGAGAAATGCAAGTGTTTTGTTTCCTTGTAGTTTGTGTAAAGTAGTCAATAATGTTAATAATTCCTTTAATAACTGTATATTAGAAATGTGCATATATATACATGTGCATATATAAATATATACATGGAAAAGTTATATTTTAATTGTGTTATACTGTAATGTAGCATCTGCATATATTATTCATGTCTGTAATACTATTTTAAATCATCAACATCAAAATGTTGAAATTGAGAATTTTCTACTTATTTTTTCATTCAGAAATGTTTTTGTTATTACACAGAGGGTAATGTACCGAAAAATCGTACCGCTGGTAAAGCACCCCACCATTTTATATTATATATATAAAATAGTATAACATATAATATATATAATAGTATACTATTATTTACACATACATACACACACACACACTTTCACTACACAACTGTCGTAGCCACAAAAATAACTATAATGATACATCGTAATATAGATATAGAAAAATATAAATAAAGTGTGCTATCATTCAAATTCACCTTTTTGACCAATGAATCATACCATTAAATACAAAAATAACAATTACACTAAACAAAAGAGACTAAAATGCTAATGTTTTTACTTTATATCAACTTTTTTTAAGTACAACAATTTATAAGAATAACAACATATTATTTTATTCTTATTAATTCTTACCACAGAATAAAGCAGAAATTCTTATTCTACATAGGGCTGCCCTTGACTAAAGATTTTTCTGGTTGACTAGTAGTCGTTTATTTTAAGCATTAGTCAACTATTAGTCGCATGTTTATTAATAAACCGTCTAAATCATAATAATAAACCTTTAATTGCCTACATAGCCTAAGATGCACTCAAGCACACCAGCAGATATAATAATTATGAATGTGTTAGGGAAAAACAGCAAGAAGACTGTATTAACCGTTTAATAAATTATTGATAAACGAGCGCTTTCTTTGTTTTCGGCTTAAGAGATGAAGTCTGTAACACTGACTCGTCACCTTTGCAGTAGTGATGCGCCTGTATGCATGTTTCATACGGACTACATAATCTGACAATATTTGTTTTCTATTTAATTTGATTCATTTGAAAGTAGACATTTCACTCTCTATAAATATTTTTCATGTCTGTAAGACAAGTATACACGTTTCGAAGTGACACGCTCAAGTTCACAGGCCGAGATGGCAAAAAGCACATCATGTTTGCTTTAATTATTTTACAAAAGCGTGTTTCATTATTGTGAGTGCACACAAATAAACGTAGTCTTTACAGATTCGAAAGATGTATTACTTTTATCTGTATGACCAAAAATGATGGAGTATTTTAAAAGCAAGTGACCGCAGCTGTGCCTCCATCTGTCATGCAGTAAGCATGCTACTCTTCAGATTTCATACTCCGCACAGACACTTAAGTGGCCATGTAAAGTTGCTACTACAGTACATGAATCTTTCAGATGAAAAGCAATATTTGAGGTCGATGAATGATAGGTGAGTGTATGGATGTCCTGCCCGATGTACTATACTACCACATAG
>JAHKKF010533122.1:22922-36565 GCA_019740295.1 Labeo calbasu
TTGATTAAATATGTAAGCCTGTTTCTGCCTTTGAATAAAAAATAAAACGGGTTATTGAGACTTTTCATCTTGCAATTCTGACTTTTTCTCACAAAGGTAAGAAGTGGATATAAGCTCACAATGGTGGGTTATAAAATCAGAATTGTGAGATAAAAGTTCTGACTCTCAAATGCGAGTTTACATCTCGCAGTTCTGACTTTTTTCGAAATTGTAAGTTATAAAGTTCAATTTTCAGGGGGAAAAAAGTGTTTAGAGTTTAGGGTAAAAAGTTTAGAATCTCAGAATTCTGACTTAACTTGCAAGCAGTTTTGAGAAAAAAAAGTCACAATTGTGACAAACTCGCAATTCTGAGAAAAAAGTCAGAATTGTGTTTCTCTTAATTCTGAATTTATTTCTCAGAATTACAGTTCTGACTTTATAATTCGCAATTGCGAAGTCATATTATGCATATTCTGAGAGAAAAGTCAGTTCTGACTTCATTTCTCGGAGTTGGAAGTTTGTCTCAATTCTTTCTTAATAACTTACAGTTGCGTGTTAAGTCAGAATTGCAAGATATAAGCAATTTTGAGAAAAAAAAGTCACAAGTGAGAGATGTTTATTTCTTGCAATTCTAAATGTATGTCAATTGGGACTTCATATCTCGCAGTTTTGTGAAAAAAGTCAGAATTGCAAGATGTAAACTCGCAATTGCAAGAAAAAAGTCAGAATTGTGAGTTAGGCGGCAATTACCTTTTTTGTTTTTTATTCAGTGGCAGAAACGGGCTTCCACAGATAAATGTTATGTGTATTACCTTATTAATGCATGTTCTTATTAAAATACCTGAGATGGCTTGAGGAATACAGATAAACCATATACTGTTGCAATCGTGTGTTGACTGTGTTCATGTTTCCTCAGAAAACATTTTTTTCTGCATTTTACTCATCTACAGCAATAGCTGGAACGTCATACGTTTTATTACTCCTATGAGTTTTTTTTTGGACTTTCTGCACTCTGGCGTCGAGTATGAATGAAACAAAATACACATGAGAGATTAGCATTTCATAATGGTGTTGGCACTGGATTATTGTCTGTCATATTGTCCTATGTGTACTACTCTTTTTTTAAATGTTGCCAATACCGTTATATTGCAACAGCCTTAATTAACACGGTTATTTAAATACCACGATTATCATCAATGCCGGTATATGGCAACACCCCTAATTCACACTATAATTCTATAGAAATTCTAAGAGTGTTTAACATCACCCAGCACTGCTTACTACTAATATGAAGTGTATAATGTGGATTCTAGAAGATGAGCCACCCCCATCCTGTGTCCTTGACTTGATTGGACACAGACACGCACATTCACAGGAGGGATGTGATGTTTGTGTTTGATGTGTGGAGTTGAGGTGAGAAAGACTGCGAATGGGTTCAGGATTAAAAGCAAGATTGATCTGAGTGTCAAAGAAAGATAAGCACACTGCCCTGTCTGAGTTATTGAGGAGGCGTGACATTGATATCAGACCACACATGCACACACACACACACGCTCACACTCACTCACTCAGAAGTTCAGGTTGTATTGAGCTCTTGTAATAAATGGGAATGTCAAAAACCTATTCTAATATTAAATGAGCAATTATACCCAGATGATGGAGTTGGAATCGCCAGCTTGCTGGAAACTTTTCCCCATTCCTGTTTTCCGAGAATCTTAAAGATCTTTCATACATACTTAAAACATTTTCGATTGAACAAACTAGCAATTATCTGTCATGGAGATAACAGTCTTCTTTTAGTATTTAACACTTCCACTGCTTGCGCTCTCTCGACTCATTTCAAGCTGCTAAGCACTTTTCTGCCAAATGTTATTGCCTACCTATGCAGTCTCTCTCTCTCACTCTGTATTTCTCGCTCGCTCCATCAGCCCAAGGGGACTGCTGAATGTCATTAAAAATAACAGTATCCACATGACTGTAATATTTTGCCGTGGTGTTATTGACAGAGAGATGATTTAGTGTAGTAATGATGGATTGAGCTGGGCGTCAGGGCCGGCACATGCAGGGACGTGTGTTCACTGCAGAGAGACTTGCTTCAATTCCCTCTATTTCATTGCATCGGATTTTTCACCCTCTAGAAGAAAAAGTACAGAAAACTCACAGTGTGTTTTAAAGTGTGTTCATCTTTAGGTTAGATTTGAGTTTCGAGACTATAACTTTTCACTGTTTTGTCAGCTCAGAGTGGACAGGGAGTTCTGGAAAGGGAAATGGGATTGAGACGTGGCTTATACATATATATAGTATAGAGAGATGCAGTGCAATGTTTTCTATTTTAGTGTGGCAAATGAACCAGAAGCAGCATTAGTCATTATGTTCAGTGTTATACACTATTATAGTGTTAATTATATTTTAAATTAGTTTCACTTATTTGAATTTTAAAATGTAGTAATTTTATGTTATTCTTTTCTTAGTTTTGGGGGATTTTTGTTGTTGTTATATATTTAGCTTTAATTTATTTTTATTTCATTTTTCGCATTTTTAGTGCTTCAACTTGCTTGCAGTTATTGCCAATCCAACATTTCTAATTTTTAAGCTTTTCTAATATTTATATATATATATTTTTATTTCTGCTTCATTTCTGTTGTGGAAAAAAATGTTTTATTTAACAATAACAAGACGGTTTTTAGCATCTCTTTTTTGACTAATTTGATCAGGCTGTAAAGAGTTAAAACATTTGTACCCAGAAGTGGATTAAATTGCAAAATGACAACAAAATGCCACTGACTCAATTCAACATAATGAAGTCATGTGATAACAGTGGAAAAAGTACCATATGATATGGTTTGTTTCATTATTATTCAGTAAGCATATTGTTTTACGTATTATTTATAAATAAGTAAATAAATAAACGTCTATAGCCTACACTTTAAAAATTAATTAAATAATATCTACAGTACATATTGATTATATGTGTTTTTGATGTTGTCCTTAATTCACTATTTAAATGGTTTAATTAAGTGTTAATTACTCTTTCTTTGTAATTACAGGTCAAAAATTAGGGCCCTATGAAATCTATTTTATTTTTTCCCAAATTCAGTTTTATTTTCAAATTCGCTTTTAATTTTTCTGGATTCTGTTTTTTTTTTTTTTTTTTTTCATTTAAATTTTTTTAGACTCTTTTCTTGGAAAACTACATTCATCAAAAAGCTGAAATCCTAAAACTTACAATATTAAACTGCAATTTATTTAAAGTTGATCAAAAATTACACTTTTATGGCCCAATGAAATATGTTGTTTTTTTTCCCTCTTAAATTCAGATTTATTTAAACAAATTCTGTTTTCCATTAATTTTCTGGATTCCACTGTAATGGTTTCATTGAATATTAATAATCAAAAGAATCGCTAATTAATTGATTTTATTAAAATATATATATATATTACTATTTTATTTGCATTTTTCCTGTTAAATATTCCTTTAAAAATAATGTTTTAATAATAATTTTATTAGTAGTAGTAGTAGTAGTAGCATCTTTACATTAGGTAATATTTCTGTCATGATTTCTTCAAGTTAAACCGAACTTTTATTTTGACGGGCTGTTGTGAAGACCTTTAAATTTCTGTTTGTATATAATTTGACCATAGTTTTACTCAAAAGAAATGGTAAAATTCTCATGAAGTGACTCTCAGAACAGTTCTAGAGATTTCTAATGTGTTTACTTGCATATTGAGGCAACAGAGGCTGAAAACACAGCATTAATTCACACAGAGATACGCAGAACATGCAGGATTCATATTTAAATGGTGTTTTTGCGGCTTAAAATTCACAGATACTAGCCCATTTCGATTTTTGGTTTAAGGGTACTGACCTACTTTGGATGTATCCATCCAAAATTTGGTAAATTCCGTGACATTCCGCGTTATACAGTAAATTCCTGAGTGATTTTTTTTCAAAACCATTTTTTTCATACTGTGTAGTTCACAGTTGGCATATTAGTATTCCATTCCGCTAATTGATATATTACTAAACCTCTGCTAAACCTCAAAATCAGTGCTGGTCACTGCTGAATTTCCCTCTTATCTCTGGCTGAGTAGCTTGGAAGAGGGTGAGGAGATGAGGGAGGAAGATAGGACGAAGAGTGATGAGGGCGGGGCTTTCGAGAGACATGTTTGATTGGCACTTGTGAAATGTGCTTGTTGTCACATCACCGAAAACCCCGATGACCCTGAGCGCTATTTTATTGTATCCAGCCGCGGTGACAACGGACTGGGGACGGGCGGCAGATGCGTGCTGCTGGGCGTGGGGCTCTTTAATCAGGGCCCGCTTCCAGCCCGACGTCCATCACGGCCTTCATTGATGTGCTGTCACAGAGACGCTGCAGTCAGCAGCAGGGCTTCACACATCATCCTTTACCTGCAGCTCTGCACTCCACTCGTCATCCTTTAGCAGCGGGAGCGCGCGATTGAGCGGCCGGTGGGACAAACGCTGTCACCGAAGGGGGGCTGGAGTGATAGAGGCAGCATGGAATTGGAAATATGTGGAGATGAATAGAACTTTCGGGCAGCTGTTTAGAATTTCACATGTGATGATAATAAACCGGCGAGCTTTGCAAGAGTAGCGGTGCGCTGTGTGCGTCAAAACCAGCAGAGCATTTAATACAATGAAGCATAAGGCAGAATATCAGTGACAGTTCACGTATGCGTGCACACACGCATTCGCTCCTGCTTTTTGATATACATGAAACATGAACATAAAAGCCCCGAGGGAATGAAATGTAGTTTTCCAGTTGAAAGACTCGGTGAAACGCGTCCTCGTCCGGTTGACATTTTCCGCACCCCAAAACCAAAGTTCCCTCAAACGCTCGGAATGATCAATTAATTTTTTTTTCCTGTCACATAGTGAACATGTAGCAGTAGCGTATTACATTTTCGTGTTTTTTTTTATTTTTTATTTTTGGCTGTTCTTTTGCGTTTTGATTTTCCTGACCATTATTTTTGAGGAAGGTCGTACGTTCCCCTGTAAATGCTATTAACCTATGCACACAGCAGTTCTCTGTAGCACAAAAAAACGAATCAATGGGCGAGATCTTGCTCTAGGTAAATTGTTTTTTATGGCTGTGATGTATTGATGCATGGACATTGATTCGGTCCGGCCCTCAACCTAAAAAACGTTGAACAATACTTCAGAGAGGGAAGGAGAAGAAGAGACAAGGACAAATCGCACACTGATCTTTTTATGTGACCAGTAAGGTCTTTCTGTGCTTTTCTGTTGATGAGAAAATAGACTTTGCCATAATGCATTCTGCCCTTAGTTTCTAACCTCCTTAAAGAAAGAGATTCTGACATTATTTACACTCATACATGTTGCTCCAAACCTTATTTATTTGAAACAGTTTTTTTTTAATGTAATGAAAGTAGATAAAAAATGGGGCTTTTAAGCTCCAAAATGACAAAAAACATGAAAGTATGTGTAGTATGAGTCTTCTAAAGCAATTAATAGTTTTTTGTGTAAAGAACAGACCAAATTTGACATTTTAATGCTCTGAACAAATCAGTATCTGGCCTAGTTTGAATCACTGGCAAGTTTGAGTTAGATCTTTTTGATTAATCAGTTGATTTCGTCTGTATGATTCCTTGATGAATCTAATGGATTTCTGATTCATTTCTCCATCGTGCTGATCTAAATGATAAAATAATTCGCTCATATGACTTGTATGGACTTAGAAAATCTTGCATGGAGTTAGTTTTTCATCCGCTTTGAAGCATCTGTCCCCATTCTATGCTTTTTTTTTTACTCAAAGTGCAAACACTGTGGTTCTGTGTGGCCCTTTCGTAAGATTTTATATATTTACAGTGGTTGTCAAAATTATTAGAACACTAGTATTTCACCAGCTACAATTTTTTTTAAAGTCAGTTATTTCTATCATTTGCTGTAGTGTGTCAGTAGGAAATGTCAGTTACCTGAAAAACTATGCTAAAGCTGCTTTAAAGCCAAAAGATGGTCACACCAAATGTTGATTTAATTTAGTCATTAGAAGTTAATTGATAAAGAAAATCTATTTTTGACAGCATCCTTATTTTAGAGCATTTTTTACAGCAAGTGCCTAAAACTTTTAACAGTACTGTAGCTTTGCAGGTAGGTTTCTTGAAGCATCTTGGAGACGTTGCCACAGTTCTTCTGGATTTAGTCTGTCTCAGTTTGTTCTGTTTCTTCATGTCATTGCAGACAGACTGGATGATGGTGAGATGGTTGAGCAATGGTTGTTGTCAGACTCAAAAATCTCACTGAATTATTGCAATTAATGGCACAATGAATGTTTGGAAATGTGAACTGATATTTCCGACTGTCACCCTACAGCAGAAGGTAGAAATAACTGACTTAAAAACATTTTTAGCTGGTGAAAATACAAGTGTAATAATAGTTTTGTCCACCACTGTATTCATTTATTTATAGGTATATAGTGATAAAACTGCACTGAACAAAACACCACAAAAATAAAATATTGTTCTCATTTTGAGCAGCCCAGAGCAAAATTGGCTCCACAAATGGTGTGTGTTTGGAGTGGGACTATCTGTTGGTATGACGTGTCAGATAAAGGGGGAAACTTCACCTTTAAATATAGAAATAATGAATCTAATGAATCTGAGCTTATTTCGAGCTGTGCTTATCTCCCGAAAGCATAGAGTGCAATGTCCGCAGTGCTTAATGTCAGTGGTTGAGATGGCCTGTTGCACTGGCGCCTCCTCTTCTGTTTCAGTATCACGCTGACAGCGTTTGATTGATCTGTGTGGACCAGAATTGTGTCAGATCAGGCCCTATTAAAATAAACAGCTCGGCGCAGAAGAAACGGGTTAACTGGCTAAGAGAATCAGACGTCTGATTTATTTTCCTCTCCTCCGCGTGTCAAGCAGAAGGCTCTCTAAATGACTTCGATTAACGCAGAATGCTCCCGCAATTAAAAAATCCAAAGCTATCATGAATTTTTCATACTGGGAATGTTTAAGCTAATTATGGCTCAAAATGGAGCTCTTTGCCGAGGCGCGGTGGAGTCGTCTGACATTGACGGCCAATGTCACTGTCACAGAGCTGCTCTTAGCAACACTTCTAATCATCAGAGCTGCTTAGTATTCATGTCATTGTTTCTTTCTTTTCTCTCAGCCTTTCTTTCTCTTATACTAGCCAGACAGTCTCCTTTAAAAGTGTTAAATTGTCTTCTTCATATGATGACATCAGTAGTCATATCACGGTATGAAAGCTAGACAAGATATTCTGTCTAGAATAACATTTAGTTTAAAAATGTAAAGGTAACACATCTATAGCACATTTTATGAACTTCCAAATCATAACAGCCAAGCAGTTTATCAGTACCTATATTACCATTATTTTACACAACTTTGAGTAATACTTGATTTGATTGTTAAATCGTGACATCATCTTGCATTTCAATTATCGACTTTAGTGAACATAACCCAACTGACCCTCCGGCCTGCCCTCCATTGTTACAGTTGCTGTGTCCAATAAGCCATGCTGCTCTCACACAATGAAAAATACATCGCGGAGCAAAGAGGAAACTGACAATGCGCTGACAGACATGAAAGAGCAGGTTACGTTGGGTATGAACCGAAATCTCACTTTTTAAATTTTGTCATTTTTGTAGGATATTCAGTTCAAGCGGAACGTGAACCGATCATCTCTTTCTTTTTACTAGTTATAGCATGAAATAAACGTAAATGAACATCAGAAGGCATCTTGTTTCAACCACTGACAGACATCAAAAATGGCAGATTCTGCATTATGATTGGTCAGATTGCCTGTCAATCAAACTCCCTGTGAAGGGTCAATTGACTTAAGTATACGGTTGTAATATTGTTGCAGAGTTTTTTTTTTCTTGCTAGAAAAAACAATCACCAAAAATCACACTGATTTATATTTTAAAAATTATTGCATAGATTCATACTTGTATGTTATTAGAGTAATTCATATATATTACATATTTATATGTAATATTATAATGTATGCTAGTTGCTAGACCAATTGTTTTGTACAATTGTTTGACCAATTGTTTTTTTCCCAAATGGCATACTGATTTGAGTTTAAAGTAATTATATTAATTATATTTTTATAAGTATTTAATAGATTACTATGTTACCCAAATAGCCCAATAACTCAAATCAGTATTTTATGTTCACATATTTATCTTTTCAATTAAAAAAAGGTCATACCATGAGCCTGTAAAAGTGGGCGTGGCCATTTGTAAATGTTATAGGTGTGGCTTCCGGTCTCATCTGCGTCCAGCTATTTTTAGTTGTACAAAACGGCTCATTTTGCTGCTTAATATTGCTAATTGGTGTGTTTTACCATATTATTTTAATGTATTGTCTTAATTATGAGCACACTGGTTTATAGTGCAAACAGTTTTACAGTTTACTGCACGTTGTTATTCTTCTCGTTTTGTCCTTATGGCGGATAATGAATCAGAAGTCTCACCCATAGGCTTATTCCGTGTTGTGTAAACAGGTGGATAGCTTTCTATTGGTGTAACTGAACTGTTCCTTTAAGAAACCATTAACAGTGTAATATATTAGTCAACACACTTTAGTTAACATTATATGGAGATAGTAGATCACACAATGCTGGCAGACAGCTGCTTTGTGCCAAGGCTAAGAAACAGAACCAAAGGCAATTTGTACACAATAGTTTATTGGCTTTGAGGAATCGATGCCAATGAAATATTCATAGACTTAGATTTTGCCAAAATTATGAGTGACAGCTTGCCTCTTGCAGATGAAGGATTGTGGCAGGGTAAACAAAAACAAATTCTCTAAATGAAAATGTTCAGATTGTTGTTTCCGTAACAGCTCTCAGCGTTTGGCCTGTGGTCCGTAGCATGGGTTATTATTACAGTTTTTTTTTTTTTTTTTCCTTCATTCAGAGTAGGTTGACATTCAGTGGGAGCTGCTTTACTATAGAGGTCCGTGCCCCTAATATGAACGAAACCCTTCTATACGATTGCATTCATCTCCCTTGTTTGCAATCATTAAATAAATTGCCTGGTTCTTTTTTAAGATGCATTGTTTGGCCTTTTGAGTGTCCTCGCATTACAAAGAAAATCTATTTTAGTGGCCATATAATAGTAAAACACTCCATAAGGAGTGGGCAGCAGTCGTTTAGCGTACTGTTTTATTTAAATGGTAATCACGTGTGATTTAAAGAGCCATTGCGAACGTAGTGGAGCAAGCAGATCTTCAAACATACACCAGCTCTGGTGAGGAAGACTGCTGGAGTTTGTCTCTGCCCGTCTTCGCTTTTTAACTGCACTACAAAGTTTTGTAGCGAGATGACATCTTCCCCCGTTACTCTGAATAATTAATTAGACATGATGAATTATTCCGTACTCAATGCCACAATCACCGGTACACACGTGTGCACACATTCTTGTGTGTGTGTGTGTGTGGGGTGAGTATTAAAATTTCAGAGCCCTGGTGATTAGTATTCTCAAGGTTCACCTGTGTTTCTCTGAAGGTTCAAGTGGACAAAAGCCGCAAAAAAAGTGTCAAGCCTCAGTGTGAGGAAGTGAACTTTCATTTCCTGAGATCGGCGGTGCTCTGTGAGGACTGAAGAGATGGTTTTTCGTGGCTGAAAAGGAAAATACAAAAGCTTCATATTGGGCCAAAGAACCCTCATTTGCCAGAGCTCTGGCTTGCTTTGAGTCTAGTCTTCGCTGTGAGAGGAAGAGGCCTCACTGTGCGAGAGCTGAGTACAAATGCCAAGAAACCAAACTAATATAGAGTTATTTCAAATCTCAGATCTGAAGATCCTTCCTTTTTCTTCTGTAAGCCTTTTCATGCCCATTCCCATGAGAGACTGGTTACCAAGACTGAGCTGGGTGCTTTAAAAGTCTCCAGGTTGGTTTTGCCAGCATTGTTGGACATGAATAGCGGCTCTTTGGATGTCACCCCTGCGGAGGGATTAAAGGCAGCTGGGAGTCACGCTCACTAAAGTCGCTGCTTAATAACTGCGGTCTGAGGGTTTTGTTTTGAATCACTTGAGACTCTTTGAGTGGTGGGCCGTGTATGTATTTTAGTGTGCGAGGGTGTGTGCGCTACAAGAGCGGGGTGAGAGAGGTGTTGATAGCCTGGCAGGCAGGAAGGGATCTGGCCGTAGCCACAAAGGCATCAGTAAAGGGGACGATGAGAGCTGACAGAAGTGGCCTTGATTGGCCTCCCAGAGAAACGGAGAGAGTCTAATGTGGAGAGAGGAAACAACTCAAGCTGTAAGCTTGAAAAGCCACTGTCATGTTTTTGTAAGTCTGCAGTCAGCACGCCTCAACAAAGACACTCACTTGTGTTCAAAAACAACTGGAAGGAGTGCAACAGAATAGAACACATTGCAGCATTTTTTTCAAAGTGTCTTTACTGCTTTTTAAAGCACCTTTTTAATAGCGTCTTTAAAATTTGTTGCACAAGATGAGGTAAAATTGTGGGATGTGATGCCGTAGGCAAAAAAAGAGTTCAGTAATATACATATACATAAATTATATATATATGTATATATACAGTCAAACCAAAATTTGTTCAGACACCCTCAACATTTCTCACATTATCACAATTTATTTGTACGATAAAGTGGCATTGTAGTGCCACGTTAAAAGATTAAAAAAAATCGAAAAATACAAGATTAAAGTTGTAATATTTCAAGAATAAAGTTGAAATATTTTGAGAATAAAATCAAAATATTCCAAGAAAAGTCAAAATTATGAGAATGAAGTCGAAATGTTTCGAGGATAGTGTTTCGAGAAAGAAGTCAGCTTTCTTTTTTTAATGTGGCACTAAAACACCATCGTAATTCGCTATAGTTTAGAAAAAGGTAATAAAATATGTCATGAACTCATAGTTAAACTGTGTCAAAACAAATTCATCTTGATAATGCCATCCTTCTGTTAGACTGTCTCACAAATTAATTAAGTTGAGTAGCTGTCAGCAGTCAGCTGTTAAATTCAAGTACACAATTAGATAACCAAGCAATGCTCAATTCTGTTCAGTCTGTGGTGTAAAAAGGTTGTATTAGCAATTAAAGAAAAAACACTTAAGCAAAACAGGTCAAAGTGTCTGAATAAGTTTAGATCCCAAATTTGTATTAATTTTACTGGTAGTCCAATATATGAAGACTTTTTGGGTATAATATGTCACAGTTTGCTTTATTTTGTTATCCTCACTTACATAGTGTACTGCACCTTCACCTGTCCTGCACCAACTAGTAAAAAAAACAACAACAACAAAAAAAAAATCTTGTGTCTGAATAATTTAGAATTTTTGGCTTGAGTGTATATATATATTTAGTAGATGTATATTGGACTGATGTATTGTCAAAGCAATAAATGTAGGCAAATTTGCAATTAATGAATTAATAAATACAATTAAATAAAATAAAGCTGTTTATAGCCCTATGTATAATATTATTCTTGTGAATTTACAATATGGCTTTAACGTTGTCATACAATTTGATTTATGAAGGCATATACATAGTCTCTCTTCCATATTATGTTAATTTTTGCACTCATGCTGCTTACATAATGATGAATTATTAAATCTATTGGCTGCATTTCAAAAGGCCAGCGGCAAATGGGGCAAAAGTTGAAATTATTTGAACTCATGTTAAAACAGTTGACCTGCACTGTAGACTTTGACGTAGTGGCAGTCTGTTTTTTAAATTAATTATTATTATTATTATTATTGTTAATATTATTTAGCAAATATACCCTTTGATATATGATATTAATATTTAACTTTTTAATTAGCTTAAGTCCTAAATGCAGCCGATAATGGCCCAATGCACGCTAAATGAAATTTCCCTCATTCTGCATATATAACCAATCACTGTCAGAGGTAACCATTTAAACCAATCAGCTTTCAGTATCGCACCGTCAAACCTGCTGATGGTTGCGACGACAGGTAAACGGAAAGTTTTTCTAACATATCGGTGAAATACAAATTAAAGGACCTGAAAACAAGTGGGACGAACGAGCACTTATAAACTTCCAATAATGGAGTAGAGGATGGAATTCATTTACGAATATGTGAGTAAATGTTTGAATATGGCTCTGCATTTGTATAACGCTCGGCAAGATGTTCCGTTACAAGTGTTGTGTTAGTGAGATAACGCGTTATTTATTATCAAGACAGTTTTATGACATTGGAATGTCATATCTGTATGGGAGTATGATTACACATCAAACATGCGCATAATTTATATGTTCGATCGATATTAGTTCACATATTTTCCTCTGTATTACATCACTGTTTACGCAAGTCACGTCAAAGGGCCTTGAGATGGAAAGATGCGGATAAGAGCTAGGAATTATGGTGAAGAGCGGAATTAAGAGAGAAAGCCCATAGGACAGTGACTGGTAGAAAGCGAGATTGAAGCAGCATGACCGAACCGATATACTGTGTCCAGCGGGGGTCTGAATGAAAACACAAGCTGTCACCTCAGGTTTTGTCACACCACAACACACACCTGCTTCCCCTCCTACTGCACAGGACAAAGTAATGTCCCGTGTTGAGAGCTGTCATTGAGGGCTACGTGCTCCTGTTACTGGGCCATCTGAAGCGCTCTGACTGCTGTATGTTCTGGGGGTTTCTGAGGTGCTGACATGCGGTGCTCGAGCCTTCAATGCTGGTTTGGTCTCTGCTCAGTGGACTTTAGCGAGTGCAGGGTAAGCAGAATGACAGTAAGAGCATTTTCACACAGTGTGGACCTGAGCCAGTTTGATGTAGTGTTTGGTTCAGGTTTTTCGTTTGGTTGGTTTCCTGTTGTTTTTGTAATTGGACACAACTATGGTTTGCAGGTGGTACTAACAAGTATACTGCTAAGTTATGACTAATTTGACTAATTTAACTATTGATGACTCGTAATTGTCTTTAGTTAAATTACATTTAAATGGTATAATACTACATTATTATAATCCATTAAAATTCTGGGGTCAGTAAGTGTTTTGTTTTGTTTTATTCAGCAAGATGCATTAAAAATCTCAAAAGTTGCAGTAAATTAATTTGTAATGATACAAAAGTATTTCTCCTGCAAAAAAAAAAAAAAGTTCTCTTGAACTTTCTATTCATCAAAGAAAAGTTTTATCACAGTTTCCAAAAAAATATGAAGCAACACAACCGTTTTTAATGCTGATAATGATAAAAAATGTTTTTTAAGCATCAAATCAGCATATTAGAATGATTTTTGAAGGATACTGTCACGCTGAAGACTGGAGTAAGGGCTGCCAAAAAAATCTGCATTTTCATTGCAGGAATATTTAATATATGTTAAAATATATTATGATGTAAAATAAAATAATATTTTCATAATAATACTGTTTTTTTACTTTTACTTTGATCAAATAATTGCAGCCTTTTGTTTTAGCAGTGACCATCTCCTGACATTGCAAGTGCTGTTTTGTGATTTGATAGTAAAACCAAAGGGACAAAAACACATGAAAAAGTGACATAAACAATGGTTTCCATATTTGCCTTCTCCTTGCGAATTGATAGCTAGCTACAGTGGTAAACAGCTGCCGGTAGCACTTACATAGATGACGCAAATGTACCACACTTCAGTTCAGAACCCAAAAAATAAAATGTTATTTGTGAAAAAAAGACCTGCAGGGAAAAGGTAG
>JAHKKF010533123.1:4540-15904 GCA_019740295.1 Labeo calbasu
AAAAATTATGCATTAAGAGCCAGGGGTGTAAACTTTTGAAAGGAATGAAGATGTGTACATTTTTCTTATTTTGCCTAAATGTTGTACTTTTTTCATTTAGTACTGCCCTTCAGAAGCTACAGAAGATATTTTCATGTTTCCCAGAAGACAAAATAAGTTACGTTTACACTAATCAAATTCAAAAAGTTTTCACTCCCCGGCTTAAGTGTTTTACTTCTGGAGCATCAGTGAGCATTTGAACCTTCTGTAATAGTTGCATATGAGATCCTCAGTTGTGCTCAGTGTGAAAAGATGGATCTCAAAATCATACAGTCACTGTTAGAAAGGGTTCAAATACAAACAAATGCTAAAAAAAACTGAATTTGTGGGACCTGAAGGACTTTTCTGAAGAACCATGGACAGTTAACTGTTCAGGACAAACAAGGGACTCATGAACAACTATCACTAAACAAAAAAAACAGCTGTGGATCATTCAGGTAACAACAAAGTATTAAGAATCAAATGTATGTAAACTATTGAATGGGGTCATTTTTATAAATTCAACTATTATTTTTCTCTTATGGACTATATGTAAACATCTTTTATGCAAAATACCTTATTCAGGTCAGTACTAAATAAATAATACCATGTATTTTATATGATCCCTCTTATTTTGGTAAAATAATTAACATTTTGCAGAAGGTGTATGGAAACCTGTGACCTCAACTGTATTTCTCAGAAGACAGTAAGACTTTTTTGAAGACTGATACGGTTTGAGATTAACAAAAAAGGAGGTCAGATTCTTTGAAAAAAAACACTGTTTTCTGGTTCCAGTTCTCTGAAATTCGTTTCGTCAGAGGTTTCTGAAATCTAAATAGATAACAGCCAGAAAGAATGGGGAATGGTATAAATCCATATAATGACCATCTCCCGAGGATAGAAACACATCTGAGATAGGTTTGGGCGTCCAGCAGGACTCAGATTGGGCGGCACTTAAATTGCATAGCTGTGTAATTGCAGTAGAAGTGATTTCCACAGCAAATGCAAAATTGATTTTTTGCTAACATTAAAGAGGAGGCACAGATTCTTTGTTGATAATGAGGATTCATTACATGTACAGTAGTCATTCATGAAGTCAAAAAGAAATCAAGGTTTTTGAGAGGACCAACGGGTACAAAGGGCTAAAGGAATAAGGGTCTTATCTAGCAAAACGATTGGTTAATTTATTATTAAAAAATAAATAAATAATGATAATATACTTTTTAAACCACACCTCATCTCAGTTTCTCCTCCAACTTCAAAACCGTCCAAGGTCATACTACCTTTTTTGTAAAGGGTGTTTAACTTTCTTTGCACGTTCCCTTTGTAAACACTGGGTCGGTACTTCCGCCTCCATTACGCATGACCTTTCCATTGTGTCTATGTAATGCGTGAAGTCAAAGTAGTGGAGAATGAGCATTTGTGGTTAAAAAGTATATATATATATATTTTTTTTTTTTGACAAATTGGACCTTCAACCCACTGATTTTCATTGAAGTCCACTATATGGAGGAAAATCCTGGAATGTTTTCCACAAAAAACTAAATTTCTCTTCGACTGAAGAAAAAGACATGAACATCTTGGATGATATGGGGGTGAGTACATTATCAGGAAATTTTTATTCTGAAAGTGAACTAATCCTTTAAGAGCATTTATCGTCTGGTCAAGGCATGTCAAAGTGATGCAGTGATTAAGAATTACAGTATCACATGTCTTCCACTAAAAGGTGACCCTCGTGTGGACAAAGAGACAACAGTGAAGACAGACCTGTCAGACCACACACACACTGTGACTTTAAGGGGCCTGTTAAGTTTTATGAGGGTTTTAAAAGAGTTTTATTGCTCTTCTCAAGTGGTTAGCTTGATTTATAATATGGCCATGCTGAAGTGTACATTCATTTGGATAGGTACTGTACCACTGGGTGTAATGGTGCATTGATTAATAAAACAAATCAGAAAAAAAATGCATTCAGACTAAAGGCAGTGCATTATATTCTTAAAAAGTGCCAATCTTCTTATAAATTGAGCCAATTTATAAACGGACCCAAATCAGCAAAAACAAGCCACCCACACTTGCATGTGATAAGATTTTGGCTTAATATCTTTTAATTTAGCTTTGTTCAGCCGTTAAATGCCAGTGTGAAATCTTGTTTCCATCCATTCATAGCTTCTATTTAGCCTCAAGGGCAGATACAGATTCTTCAGTCTCTCAGTCTGATCTCTGTGTTCAATATATTGTGAGTTTGGACTTATTCCTAAGGAGAACTGCTGAAACCTCTGATCGCTCTGACATACACTAAGCGGAGGCTGATGGCAGTGGTCGGCGTGATAAATAAGAATCTCGGTCCAAACACCCACTCACTCGGATAAACACGATTTCTGCCGAGTTTTTCCTTTGGGTTGTACCCTAATAGCTATTTATGCGACACAAGCATCTTTTATGTTTCTGTCAAAGGTTTGGTGTTTTCTCTGTTGACAGAGAAAGGGCAAGAATTTGAATTAAAACATGGATAGTTTATTTTTCAATATATATTTTTCTTCAGTAATAATGGACTGAAAATACTGGTTAAGAACATGGTGAAAACATTCAAACAATTCAAACATACACAAAGGCAAGTGACACATGATACATTAACTAGTAGTCATAAGCTCTGAAGTAAACTGACAACAGCTTTAAAATGAAAAACTACATAAACTTAAGATAAATTTGTATACTACATACTGATTTCAAAATAAAAACACGTGCCGCTAGCTTCACATTTATGTTCACAACCAACAATACCTATATCATTCTATTCGACGCACATCCTAAAATAATCACATGCGGTTAGTTCAGTACCTTCCTGTATGATGTTACGGGATTTTGACCTTAAATCAATAGTTTAAAATGAGGCGTGTGATTCTCTACACATAGCCAAGTTTAATGGTTCTTAAGCTTTATAAGCTGAGAGGTAAACTGGGTTTTTTAAATAGATGCAAGTGTAGGCAAAGTCCTTCCGTCAAGGTCCTGAAAGAATATCTTTTTTGTTTATATACTATATTCTAGACAATCCTATGTTAGCATGACTGGGCTTGTATGGCAGTCTAAGTAATGCTGACAGGAGTGTGTGGAGCGTTAGCTGACAGAACACGGGTCATCTTTACTGGGCTTCACCTCTCCCTGCAGCAGCTGGATCATTACTGCCTTGGTCAGGTAACTGGACGTGCTTCGTTTCCCCAGGGCTGGTGTGTTGTAGAAGGCCTCCATGTTATCCTGGGGATTTTATATTTGGCTTAGTAACATCACCACAAAATGCTCATTCAAGCAGACGTGCTATTCAAATTCATACTGGCTGCTATGCTTTAAAATAGATAAAATATTAGGGCTCTTAATCCTGTAATTACATGATACGCTGATTAATTAATTGCGCGTATGATTATTTACTTAGAAAAGCCACCAAATGAAGATAATTCAAAGACATTGCATAACTGAGGAAGGTGAAAAGCAGTGCTGTTCTTTTGAACTCTATTCCTCAAAAAAATTCAGTTTCCTCAAAAATATTGCTTTCAAAGCATATTAGAAATTATTTTAAATGATCATGTGATATTAAAGACTGGAGTAATGGCTGCTGAAAATTCAGCTTTGCCAACACGTTAAAATATATTTTAAAATAGATAACTGTTTTAAATATTGTAATAATATTTCACAATATTACTGTTTTAACTGTATTTTTGATCAAATAAAGTGTTTTTAAAACATTTAGAAATGTTATTTACCCTAAACTTCTGAATATTAGATTAATCCAAACATTTGATCACATTAATTAAACTAAAAAGTTTTTACATATTAAATCTGCCTTCACCTGTTTCTCAGATCCATCCAGTCTGTTGCGGTCTTTCTGAAAGTCAGCAAAGGCATCCTTAACCAACCGGTCCAAATCCACAGCCTCCTGAAACTCCAACTCTGGGTTTCGTTCCAGCACAATTGACACCACCATCAACAGCTGCATTCAGGTCATCGAAGACAAACACAGGGTCAAACAGCAGGTAAATGATATATCAGATTACATATTACGTGCCTCTGTAATTTATTAATCCCTGTGTCATCCAAGATGTCAATGTCTTTTTGAGTTGAAAAGAAAGAAAGAAGGAGGAAAACATTCCAGGATTTTTCTCCATATAGTGGACTTCAGTGGTGGGGGGTCCAAATTGCAGTTTCAATGCAGCTTCAAAGGGCTCTACACAATCCCAGCCAAGAAATAAGGGTCTTATCTAGCGAAACGATCGGTCATTTTCCTAAAAACTTACACATTTTAATACTTTTTAACCACAAATGCTCGTCTTGCACTAGCTTACCGATTAGTTCTTCGTCGGTGGACTCCGGTTCAAAAAGGTAGGGTAGGGTGAAAAAAAAAAAAGTGTAGAAAGTCTCATTTTCTCCTCCAACTTTAAAATTGTCTGACATTGTTGTTTTACTTTTTTTCGTAAAAACGCTTGACTTTCTTTGCACGTTCACTTAGTACTTCCGCTTACATCATCTATCATTAATCGACCTCAAATATGGCTTTTTATCTGAAAGATGTACGTAGTAGCAACTTTACATGGCAGCTTTCCCTGACACATTTGTAATTATTATATCTGCCCGTGCGCATCATTATGATTTATATGCTTTATTAATAAACATGCGACTAATAGTATAATATTAGACTAAATGACTAATATTAATAAGCATGCGACTAATGCTTAAAATGAACGATTACTAGTCGAACATAACAATTATTAGTTGAGGGCAGCCCTAATGTAAATGTAATTTTTTTATTTTTTTTTTTTAGAAAATGATGTTTCACTAGATAAGACCCTTAGTCCCTGGCTAGGATCATGTAGAGCCCTTTGAAGCTGCATTTAAACTGCAATTTGGACCTTCAACCCATTGGCCACCACTGAAGTCCACTATATGGAGAAAAATCCTGAAATGTTTCTGTCAAAAACCTTAATTTCTGTTCGACTAAGGAAAGAAAGACATGAACATCTTGGATGACATGGAGGTGAGTAATTATCAGGAAATTTCTATTCTGGAAGTGAACTACTCCTTTAAGGGTGTGGCAGGGACAAATTGTGCCTCACCTCCACAATGATCTGCCTGTACTCAGGCAAAACAATGTTCTTCAGTGTGTCTTCCACCAACAGAGAAAAATTCATTTCATACATGGTCATATCTGACAGAGTAGGTTGCTGCAAAAGAATGAAAGATTGAGGGTGTTATCTCAAAATGCAGATATTCTAAACACATTTACTATGATCCTTTAATGATGCAATTATTTATTCAAACCTATGGGTCCTCAACAATACCATGCTTAATATTTCCAAAAAATGTCTGAATGATTTAGAAGAGTTACCTGAGGGAGATGTTTTCCTCCAACCATGATGCCATTACGGGTTCTCTCCAGGATTTGCCAAACACGGTCATAGAAGCCAAGAGGCGTGCGGTTGAGGGAGCCATCGATCTGACGTCTATTGAGCCATGATCTATGGATGTATGGAAGATTAAAATTAATCCTCAAAACTGCTGCAGTGGAGAAATCCTTGAATGTTAGCTCTGCGGCAGGATTCTTTAGGGAAAAAAGTGATTTTTCTTTTCAAAATTTGGGGTAAGATTTTTAATGTTTAAATAAGTATTTTATGCTCAACAAGAAAGCATTTATTTAATAAAAAGTACAGTAAAAAAAAACTGTAATATAGTGAAATATTATTACCATTTAAAATAACTTCTCAATTTTAATATACTGTATTTTAAAATGAATTAAAGGAGTAGTTCACTTCCAGAACAAAAATTTACATATAATGTAGTCACCCCCTTGTCATCCAAGATGTTCATGTCTTTCTTTCTTCAGTCGTAAAGAAATTATGTTTTTTGAGGAAAACATTTCAGGATTTCTCTCCATATAGTGGACTTCTATGGTGCCCCCAAATTTGAACTTCCAAAATGCAGTTTAAATGCAGCTTCAAAGGGCTCAAAACAATCCCGACCGAGGAATAAGGATCTTATGAGTTAATTTTTTTTTTTTTAATTCCAATTTATATACTTTTTAACCTCAAACGCTCGTCTTGTCTAGCTTGTCTTGAACTATTTTTGTTTCTGGTCATGACATTTAGGGTACGTTTAAAAAATCCCGTCTCACTTTCTCCTCCAACTTCAAAACTGTCCGACATCGCTGTTTTTACCTTTTTTGTAAAGGGTGTTTGATCTTCTTTGCATGTTCACTTTGTAAACTCTGCATTGGTTCTTCTGCAGCGATGTAGGATGATTTTGAAGTTAGAGGAGAAAATGAGATGGGAGTTTTCAGACGTACCCTAACTGTCGTGACCGGGCAAAAAAAAACAGTTCACACAAAGCTAGACGAGACAAGCGTTTGAGTTTAAAAAGTATATAAATGTAATAAAAACAAACAAACGATCGTTTTGCTAGACAAGACCCTTCTTCCTTGGCTGGGATCGTTCAGAGACCTTTAAAGCTGCATTCAAACTGCATTTTGGAAGTTCAAATTTGGGGGCACCATAGAAGTTAATTACATGGAGAGAAATCCTGAAATGTTTTCCTTTCAAGAAAGACATGAACATCTTGGTTGACAAGGGGGTGAGTAAATTATCTGTAAATTTTTGTTTTGGAAGTGAACTAATCCTTTAAGAAAACCTGACCCCAAATTTTTCGAACTGTAGCTTGACAATGTTAAACAATAAACTAATAAACCATTACAACTACGTTATTAGAAGACAATATTTTTTTGATAATTAACCTCAGCTGCCCAATTAAACCCAGGATTAATAAAATGATGATAAACTGTATTCTACTGTTGAGTTTGGACAGAGCAGATAATTCAGTCTTGGCAGGAATCTACAGCAACACACAGATGGTGGGCATCCTGCACCTGCCAGTCTGCTGAGGTTGGAGGACATCCAGCAGGAGCTGTTTGACATCACTAGGGGACATCTGGTAGATGTCCTGAGGTGGCATGTCCCCAGCACGAATCTTCAACTCATGCTTCATGGCTTGAACAATCCATCTAATTGAAAAACAGACATGACAAATAACGTTTGTGTAAGGTAACCCATGTAAATAATCAATAGAAATGATCTGGGCAATAGATCATGTTATTGATAATGTTCATTAAATTATCTCAGTGGAGAGGTGATGGCGTACCCCACACGGATCTTCAGCATGCCACTGAACAGCTCTGGGTTGTTAGAGATGATCCAGCCGATGTGGATGACGAGCTCCTGCTGCAGCACGGCCTCTCGCTCGCCGTGTGGGCTGCACTTGCTGTATATGATGTCTTTAATGACCCCTGGAGACAGGGGATTAGAGATCACGATCTCCTCATGCCCAAACAGGCCGAGAGTCACCTGGTAAAACAGAACTGCCGTCAGTCTGCATCATGATGGATGACTTCTCATAGATGCATTTTTGGTTGTTTCTTTTTCTTTGAATGGAATTTAATGTACTGCAATGACTCACACCAGGATTACTCATTTTAAAATGCATAAATTCAACCTGATCTCATGGGGAAATGTAACTTTTTAGAAAGAACGTGGCATGAAGGTCCACCGCTAAATTTAACCACCAGACGGGGTAAGTCAAGTCATATGAAAGCGTACGAATGACTAATTCGCCAAAGCATAAAACAGTTAGGAATTGCCATGAGAGTGTATTGTATAAATCACTCCAGTACATTCTTTTCTAGAAAAGCTCCCATAATATTAATGAGACTGGTAATAAGTCTATATAAGATGTTCTATTAAACACTGCAGAGCTGAATAAAAATTACGTTATTATAGTGGCCCAAAGCATTTGGACATACTGCTATACATCAGAGTTGCCCAAACTTTTTACTGCGAAGGGCAAATATCAAACTTAATTAAAATAGTTGCTTTATATCCAACTATTCTTTTATTAAAACGTTATTTATTTATCAAATTCACTTGTATTTTCTTAATTTCAATGCAAATATAATAATACAAATATTACATATTTAAATATATAATAAAAATAATAATAAAAATGTTAAACCAAAACTAAATTAGAAACATACGCTTCTAATTAATTTTTTAATTGCATTCTTTATCCCTCTCTTATGATGGCACGACAGGTTAAATCTCTATATGGATAACACTGTATTAGACATCAAAATCAAACGTCATTTACAGTTTTCAAGAAAGATAGCAGAAATTAATGTTTTTTGGCTTTAAAAGATGAACTCTTTTAAAAGCTACACTACCAGTCAAAAGTTTTTGAACAGTATGATTTTTAGTATTTTTTAATGTTCACCAAGCCTGCATTTATTTGATCCAAAATACAGTAAAAACAGTAAAACTTTGAAATATTTTTACTATTTAAATAACTGTGTTCTTTTTGAATGTATTTTAAAATGTAATTTATTCCTGTGATTCTATAGCTGAATTTGCAGTATCATTACTCCAGTCTTCAGTGTCACATAGTCAGATATCATTCTAATATGCTGATTTGCTATTTAAAAACATTTATTACTATTATTAGTAGTATTATTTTAAAAAGTTGAGTACATTTTTTCAGGATTCTTTGATTCAGCATTTATCTGTATTTATCTTTTTTTTAGGAAAGAAATTACAGAAATGAATTTCTTTTATTTAGCAAGGATGTTTTAAATTGATCAAAAGTGACGATAAGGAGACATTTATAATGTTACAAAAGATTTATATTTTAGATAAATGCTGTTCTTCTGAACTTTCTATTCGTCAACGAAACCTGAATAAATTCTACTCGGCTGTTTTCAACATAATAATAATAATAAATGTTTGTTGAGCAGCAAATCAAAATGTTGGAATGATTTCCGAAGGATCGTGTGACTGGAGTAATGATGCTAAAATTCAGCTTTAAAATCACAGGAATAAATGACATTTTAAATTATATTCAAATAGAAAACAGTTATTTTAAATAGTAAAAACATCACAAAATTGTACTGTTTTTGCTGTACATTGGATCAAATAAATGCAGGCTTGGTGAGCAGAAGAGACTTCTTTAAAAAATATATAGTTATCAACTATATTTATAGTTGTCAAATGTTAGTGGAAAAAAAAAATCACCTTGAGACCAGGTGTAAAAAAGCGACGGCCCAGAAAATCAACATTACATCTAGTAAAATGTCTAGTATGATTTGTTAGCAGATGCCACTTGGTTTATCCATGTACTGAAATGCATATATTTTTAAGTGTGGTTTAAGTATGCGGTGGTTTGTTTGCCTGATCTGCTGTTGTATCTCCCTGCAGTTCTCAGCAATCAATACTGCTCTACTATGGCAATTTACCCAAATACACATTAAGCAGGGAGCAGACACAAGGGCTCAACTTCTTTAAATTAAATAAGGCTAAGACTCAATAATTCTACATGCAGGTCAGCTCAGACTGCTCTTGTATGCAAAGAATGACCCATTTTCAAACCAAAACGTACCCATTTATCTTACCCACAACATTAGGCCCCTAGGATGCAATTTATATGCAGATTCACTACTAGCGTGCTACTCTGATGAATCATTTCACAACCACCAGGGGCTAAACAGACCTATGTTGGGAAACTACGGCAGTTCATTAAACAAACACTCCACACCACACATAATGTTCGTCTCAACACAAAGCAAATAAAAGGTAAATGTACAATGATGTTAAATGTTATGCACAAACAATGGGATGGTTGCAGGAGGTCTGGGTAAAAGCGATTTCGCTGCAGAAGTAGTTAAGCATCAAATGAAAGGTCAGGTTAGCTCTGGCAGTGATGACTGATGCAACTAGATATTATCATGTTTCATAATAGGAAGAGGAGTCCATCAAGACTTGATGTGAATTTAAGGCTAATTTGAACCTATGTATAGTCAGTGAACATTAAAAAGTCAGATTGAAATTCATGTTTTTGACTTGTTCAAGTTTCAAGTTGTTCATATCAATTATTCAGGCCCCTGTTCCTGTTTTTCCACTTACCTGCTTGCCATGCACTAAAACGCTAGTAATGCTCGGTGCAAGGCTGTCCACTAGTTTAGTTAAGAGACTGGCAGCAAGGCGCACAATGGACCTGGTGAACACAACACAGTACAACAGAAATATTCTCACTCATTCAGTGAAGCCAAACAGAAATTGGAATGGAATATAGCCTATTACAAAATATAGCTTATTCCTAAAATATATACACTAATGTTCAAATGTTTGGGGTCAGTAAGATTTTTTAAAAATGTATTGACACTCTTATTCAGCAAGGACGCATTAACGGGATCAATTGTGACAGAAAAGATATTTATAATGTCACAAAAAAGTTCTTTTGAACTTTCTATTCAACAAAAATATAAAGCATCACAGCTGTTTGCAACGTATTAAGAAATATTTCTTGAACATATTAGAACATATTAGAATGATTTCTAATATGTTCTAATATGTGACACTGAAGACTGAAGTAATGCCTGCTGAAAATTCAGCTTTGCCATCACACGAATGAATTACAATTTAAAATACATTAAACTAATTGTAACAGTATTACTGTTGTTACTGTATTTTTTGATCAAATAAAATAAAATACTTCTTTTAAGAAGATTAAAACACCTTACCAACCCTAAAACTTTGAACACTACTGCATAAGACTTGCTGCCTCATAAGCAATGACAAATTATGCAGCTGGAGGTGAAAAGTAATTTATTTCACATACTGTATCACCAAAATGTCTTATTACAAGAACTTTGTGAACCCCACCAAACTTCTATGAACTTTAGATTTTTTAAATCTAATTGTAATGCAGCAAGATGCTCATTTGAATAAATGAGATGTTGTTACATATTCCAAGATTTTGACCCTCTGTAGCACTTAAATCCTCATTAATATTTCAAGCTGGGCCCTCTGGGATGAAAACGATCAGGAGAGCTCAGCATTTCAAAGTGACAAAGTGGCACTGGGCATTGAGACCCTGCTGTTGTCGCTCCTGGACTGCGCTTTAATAATACAAAGTTATACTTCCTACGCTTTTGTAATTTACATGTCCATTAATTTATTCATTTATTCGGCAAGCGCTTTTATCCAAATGTACAGTGCATTACGGTTTTATAAGTAGGTGTCTTCCCTGGAAACTGAATCCATGGCGCTATTTTAATGTTCACCAATTTCAGGTTTAGCTGATGGATTCCTTTGAGGAATTAATATAAATAGGTGTTATGGACAGGTTATACTGTCACAGACATAATGGGGTTTAGCTCACAAACAAATTGCAAATGAGACACTGTTCCAGTGGTAACCCCAGCTATGAGAGACATCAATTTGTGTTATGAAGGATATAAAATAGCTCACCTCCAAAAAAAAAAAA
>JAHKKF010533125.1:0-11756 GCA_019740295.1 Labeo calbasu
TTAGCCAAATTTCTGAACACTTTTCCTCCTAGAGCTTTCAAGCTAGAACCACCAAACTCAGCCCAGATCTTCAGATTGATCTGACTCGGGTTGCTACAACTGATCCGACTTATAGTTTTCATAAAATTAAATATTAAAAATCATAAAAATCCCATAGACTTACACTGACGGAATGTTCAAATGAGCCAACACTATTCAAATGCCAACTGTCAAAATTCAAACTTAAACTCCCAGAATCCCTTGAGACTAAATCAAGACTTCCCTTCTATGTACTATTTCTAATCAATTCAAACTTCCATTCTAATATTTCTAATCTATTTATCCATCTAGCCAAGCCTAGCAACTAGAATCATGCTAGTAACTTGCTAATCATGCTAGAAACATGCTAGCAACATATTAACAACTTGCTAATCATGCTAGAAACATGCTAACAACATGCTAACAACTTGCTAATTATGCTAAAAACATGTTAACATCTTGGTAATCATGCTAGAAATATGCTAGCAACCTGCTAATCATGGTAAAAACATGCTAGCAACTTACTAATCAATCTTAAACACACTAGCACCTGCTAATCATGCTAGAAACATGCTAGCAACATGGTAATAATACTAGAATCATGCTAGAAACATGCTAGCAACATACTAGTAACTTAATAATCATGCTAGAAACATGCTACCAACCTGCTAATTATGCTAGAAACATGCTAGCAACTTACTAATCATGTTAGAAACATCCTAGCCACTTGCTAATCATACTACAATCATGCTAGAAACATGTTACCACCTGCTAATCATGGTAGACACATGCTAGCAACCTGCTAATCATGATAGAAACGTGCTAGCAACCTGCTAATCATGCTACAAACGTGCTAGCAACTTGCTAATCATTCTAGAAACATGCTAGCAACCTGTTAATCATGCTGGAAACATGCTAGCAACTTGCTAATCATGCTAGCAACTTTCTGGTCCGACTTTCTCAAGCCAAACTTGCCAAACAAGTCTTGACAAACTTTTTTTATCTAGTTATTATTGCCATTTGTTATCCAATGATATATCAGTAGTGTGTGTGTGTGTGTGTGTGTTTATTTTAGTATCGCTGACATACTATTACAGTTTTTATTAACATTTTAAATTAGTTTTATTTTTAGATTTTGCGTATTCATTTGAATTTAGTTAAAATTTTAGTAATTCTGCTGTGTTTTTGTCATTTTTAATTATTTTTTAATGTATGTCTATATAGTTTTTATTGTTTTTTTATTTCAGTTTCAGTTTTAGTTATTTTAATACATCAAGTTAAACAAAATTAAAATAATAAATGGCTGAAATAGAAATTATTGATTCATTCATTCATTTTATTTATTATTTTTTTTATTTTAGAAGTAATGAAAATGGTTTTAAATGGTTTTAATTTTAGCTTCAGTTTTAGTAGTTAACTCCAATAAACCTTAAGAGAACAGTGACACTGTACAATAAGGTGTCATTTGTTAACATGAGTTATGTATTCACTAACATGAATGAACAATACATTTATTACACTGTTTATTAATCTATGTAAATGTTAGATGATAAAAATACAGTCGCTCATTGTTTGTTCATGTTAGTTCACAGTGCATTAACTAATAAACAGAAGCAAACACAACTTGTGACTTTCGTTTGTGACGATATCATTTCTCTGTGTCTTTATCGTTATAGCTGTGGTGTGGACACTACTGATAACGATTTTTAGAACAATATCTTTATCATTATCCTCACAGTTATCATCTTTGGTGTGAACAGGCTTTAACAGTGGTCTAGAGGTTCCACATATTAAAACGAATCCAGCACATGCATTTTCCGATCTCATTCCCTCATCATTTTCTGTCATGGCACTACTCGCCCTATAAATACAGCCGAAGCGATTAAACAGCGGTGACTATCCTCAATGTCACTTTGAGTTAGAGCTCATCACGGCTAGGGTCTTTAAGGGCTTTCGAAGGTCATCTTGTCATTCTCCACCCTTTCTACCTTCTTTCATCCTACACTCGGCCTTTTCCTCCTGCCCGCGTTCGTTCCCCTCCTCTTCCCCGCCTCCTCCCACTCGTGTTCACAGTAAAGGACACAATGTTCTTTTTGCTTGTTTGGGGAAACTGCAGAAGTAAATAAATTAGAGGAGTGGAGGATGCCGTCATGATGGCTGACTCCAGGTTTTAGTGGAGGAAAATAAACACGATGTCCATGTGAGGTTAGGCCTGGCCGCAATTCTCAAACAGTCGGCTCTATCTAAAACAATTATCACACCAACAGACCGAAAGAGACTGAACGTGACCTAATGCGGACGGGTTTATCTGATGTGGGCTTATTATAGACCATAAAAGAAATGTTCCCTTCAAACAGGTGCTTGCCCTTCTGTGTGACCAAGCGTTTGTGTGTGTGTGTATGTGATCAGCTGCAGGGTTCAGCTGATCCAGTACCAGTTCGCAAAATAAATATGAACATTTAGAATTATGAGGAGTCACTGCAATACATAATGCATTTACCACCAATGATATTTAAGTGACTGAGACTTCTGTGTCTTAAGAAATGGGTTCACACACATTTTGATCAATAAATCACCATAACTGCACAATGGATAAAGATTTGTAAAAATCATCATTGTATACAGAATACATTCACAAAGAAAAATACAGAATTATTTAAGAGCTGATTACAAATGTATTGTCAATATAGAAATGTTCATGAACCTGAAAATTAATTTAAAATCTGTCAATAGAGCCCAGCTTTAATAAACCAACATTTTTCTATTATACTTATATTACATCACTTGATTTTTAAAAAGGGTCAATATTTTCAATAAGGGTCATAATAATAATAACAACAACAACAACAACAACAACAATAATAATAATAATTATTATTAATATTTATATTTATATTTATATTTATAAAAAATAATATTGATGTAAATTATAATATAGCTTTTTAGTTCTTGGCTTTATTACCTGCCAAATGTGTAATTATCTGTATGTTTTTATTTTATTTTATTTATTAATTATTGGTAAATTAATTATTTGTAAAAAGGATTACATTATAATATATATACATATATATATACATATATATATATATATATATATATATATATATATATATATATATAAAATCATTTTTACTGTATAAAAATAATATATTATAAAATAATCATATTAATTATTATTACAGATATTATATTATGGCCTTTTAGTCTTTTTGGCTTTATTACCATACTTACCTGTATGTTTTTATTTAATTAGACTTTTTTGGGGAGCAAATTATCTATTTTTAAAAAGGGTTACGTTAAGGGATACAATAATAATAATTATTATTGTTATTATTATTATTATTATTTAATAAAAAATATTACTGTTAAAAATGTCTATTATTAAATTATAATATTTTAAAAATATAAACTAATATAATAGCTTTTTAGTTAGTCTGGTATTATTTGGTAAATTAATTATAATTTTATTTATTTATTTGTTTAATTGTTGACATGATTACATTAAAATGTTTATTTTGTATATTTGCACATTTTCATTTGAGGTAATTTAAGAAAAGTACATGTAGGTTAGGGGGCTTTTTATAGATCTTCTGATAACAAGAAATTAAAATATATTAGCAAATATGTATTCATTTTATCAATATTTTATTTCATTTTCAAGGCAAAATTACTGCAGCAAACCTAAATGTTTATTTTAGGTTTACTGTATTATTCTCATTTTAATATGAGAATCTGTTGTTTTTATGGCTGGTTTTCATTTTAATTAAAAGCCTTGTTAGCTGGAAACCTGACTATCCAAACTATTATTAGTTTTTATTTAATTGTTGTTTGACGTTTCTTAATGATTATATAGATGTTTTTATTTAGTGTTCCATTATTTAGTGTTTTAGTTCAGCTATTTTAGGGAATTTAAGAAAAACAAAGTGCACGTAGGTTGAAGTGCCTTTTATAGTTCTTCTAATAAGAAGAAGAAACAGAAGTGCATCAATAAATATGTTTTTTTTTTTTTCATATCCAGTTTCGAGGCATGAATTTAGAGCAGCAACTTTTAGCAGTTTAGTTTAGGTTCATTGTATTGTTCTCAATATATTTCAATAGAGGAACCTTTTCCTGTTTTTATGGCTGGGTTTTATTTTAGTTAAAAGTCTAGTCAGCTGTAAACCTGATTATCCAAATAAAATAAAAAAAAAAGGCTTAAATGTTTAAAATGCATCCTTGACCTGTTTTTGTGACTATTCCCCAAGCCACAATCTTGCCCTTTTCAGATAAAGAGCTAAACAGTTGAATCTCCCATATGGGACAAATGAGCATCAAAGCTACAATTAAGAGTTGCTTTTTGAATACCTGACAGCATGTAATAATACGGCTCCATCTAGTGGCAGTCGGCAAAACATCATTTTTAAATAAGCAAAATATTTTGCTACTTAGTGACTAACTGGTTCGTTATGCATTCTGCTCATTGTTTTAGAGTTTGTAATAAGGAACTGACACTAGAGCAGAAAAGCTGTCTCTTACCTTCGTCTGAAAGCAGCAGTAGAGTTGGGTCAGGTAAGGGTGTTTTCTGGCCAGCGCTAAAATGCGTTTCTCAGTCATCGTGCAGTCCACATCATCGTCCTGCAGGATGACATCTTTCTTCAACACTTTCACCGCATAAACCTCATCAGTGCCTCTTAACTCTGCAAGCATCACCTGAACACAAGACAACCAGCCTTTATTACACACCAAACTACAGTCACACTGCTGACGGGAAACAAATTCGGTCCTTAAAGGGATAGTTCACCAAAAAATGCAAATTATTAGGGTGATTTACTCACCCTCAAGCCATCCTAGGTGTATATGAATTTCTTCTTTCAGACGAATACAATCGGAAATATAGCTGCAAGCAGCGATTATAGAGGTTCAAGCACTTAAGGCATTTAAGCAAATATGGAAAAAGACATCACATATGAAATCAACAATTAAAAAAGCATTTTTGGCATATCCAGGTGATTTACCATAGAATAGGGGGACCAGACGTGCAAGTTCTCTGGGACACATGTCCCTGGGAAGTGGCACATCTGGTCACCCTACCATAGAAATATGATGTTTTTTAATGTTTATGACTGTTACAGCGCCAGCTGTGGTCTGATCCCCTTGAAACTTTGCATGCTTGTTTAGAATCGCCTGTCGCATGTGCACAGCACGTTTCGTGAAATTTTCCTTAACTCCTTCATGGAGTTTTCCTTTAGGTTTTATAGGATTTTGGGTCAGTTTGGACAGGCCCGTTTTCTAAACGACCCCATTATAGCTTCCCAAAGGGTCAATTTTAACATTTTTTGATAATATTTAACCTAGAGAGTCCAGAGAATTGTACTGCAGTGTTTTTTTTCCATCTTCTTAATCATTTAACATACGATTTGATTGACAGCAGTGGTTCTAGAGGCAAAGTTGTCCAGAAATGAGGAGTTGTATTGTATGATATGAATATTGTACGTATGTGTGAAAAACCATGCGACGTACAAACGTTTACGCCCTTGAAAAATGCAATATCGCCCCCCAGTGGCAGATTTCTTTCACATTTCTCTCAGACCTTTGGGGTCGTGAGTCGAACAGGCCCACGCAGTTTCGTTCCAATCAGCCTTTGTTAACCTTGTCTAACAGGTGCTCACAATTCGTTAGCCAATGGCGGCCATGTTTTTTGAGATACGCAAATGTCATTGTAAACACTTGAGACCAAGTGTGCGCACCGATTTTCATGTTGATAGGACAAATGGTTGTGCAGTTCTAACCATTTTAATGTTTTTTTTCCCTCTTATAGCACCACCAAGTGGCCAAGCTCCACATTTTTTTCCCTGTGACCTCAGATTGAGCTCTTACATAAGTGTTGTGAGTTTGGTGAAGATATCTCATTCTGTTCAGGAGTTACAGATATTTTACTAAAAGTGGCCCTGCCCCTTTCAAACGTTTTTTTTTATATAAATATTGATATTCACTCTCCAAAGAATCTTTCTGCTCTGGTTTGGTTCCGTTTGGGCGAAAAACCTAGGACTATTTCGCAAAAGCAGGTTTTTAAAAAAATGCAAAATACCCGAAAATTTCGCCACAATTGAATTGTGTGTTTTGTTCGGCATTAGCCAAGGATTCCAACGACATAAGACACTTGAGCCTGCGACTGGCGGTTTAGGAGTTATGATTGGCTTCGTACTTTAGACTACTGTAGCGCCCCCGTCAGGCCGATTAGGGCAAGCCTTCGTTGCGTTGTAGGCGATGTGAGTACTGCCATCCTTCCAAGTTTCAAGTCTCTACGACTTACGGTTTGGTCTGGACGAAGACCATTCCAACAATTACTAAACTGCTATGCACTTGAACCCCTAATCATATTAAAAAATGTCCTGACTCTTCCAAGCTTTATAATGGCAGTGAATGGCTGTTGAGATTTTGAAGTCCAATAAGTGCATCCATCCATCATAAAAAGTACTCCACACATCTCTGGGAGGTTATTAAAGTCCTTCTAAAGCGAATCAATGTGTTTTTGTAAGAAAAATACACATATTTAAAAGTTTATAAACCGTAATCTCTGATGAATGTGGAAGCACAGTGGAGAAAGCAAAACAAAACACTGGTCAAGAATTAGAAGTACAAAACAAGGATTTGTAAAGAAAAATTAAAGGATACTTGATATTTGATATAAGCTAAGACTGGTTTTCCTTTGCTGTAAACAAAACTTGGTTCTTGTGAGACTAGCATATTCTCACCTGAGCTTACACTACGTCTACATCCTATGTCATCCGCTGGAGCTCCACTCTTTTTATGATGGACTTGTGCACTTCTTTGGACTTCAAAATCTCAACACCCATTCACTGCCATTATAAAACGTCGAAGAGCCAGAACATTATATAATATAACTCTGACTGTATTTGTCTGAAAGAAGAAAGTCATATACACCTTGGATGGCTTGAGGGTGAGTAAATCACAGGGTAATTTTCATTTTTGGGTGTACTACCCCTTTAAATCCATTTTACAAAGCTCCACCTTGCCGAAGCTGCCCTTCCCGAGCACTTTGATGAAGGAGAAGTCTTCCAGCATCATCCTTTTGGTCTGGAGCGTCTTCACCTCTCCGTTCTCTCTGGGCTGCCCCGTTTCCTCTGACAGGCCCTCGGTCGGCAAGGAGGACGAGGCTGGCTTCAGATCCTCACCGCGATGGTCAAACGAAAGTGCCTTTCTGATGTTCTCCAGGTCCTTTATATCTGCAGATCACCAACCAAATCATTATTATACATCATCTATTGTTTTCGCAGAAGAAAGTCTGTCTTACAGGTTTAGGATAACTGAATTTTCATTTTTGGTTTGTGTATCCCTTTAAGGACAAGTTCAAATTATTTTATGTGGTAATCAAACATCAGCCACACAGTTGTACGTAATGTATTTAACCCAAGAGTCATCCGCAGAGCTCTGAGTGTGTGTTTACCCTGGTCACATGGTGATGTGGGTGCAGATTTGGATCGATCGTCTTCTAACTGCGGGGATATGGGTAAGGGCTGCGGATCTGGACCCTGAGAGATCTGCGTTAAAAACAGGAACAAATCATCTTCATCATTCAATCATCATTATGTTTCAGGAGGCCTTTTCAAGTGCCTAAGTGCTGCTCGCTATAAAGACCATTATGTCATCAGTAATCATCAGAGCGTATTTCCTATTATCTACAGCTACAGCTGCATGGAGGAGGTTTTTGACCTCTCGGTCCTATACGCCCACTTCTCTAGCACAGACTCTCATTCCCCATCATTCTTCCTCTCACCTTTTTTCTCCTCTGGACGCTGCCCGAGAGTTTATCTGGAGTGACTCCGAGGTCAGACAGCACCTTTGCGATGCCCCTGGCGTCCACCCCACAGTTAGGAGCTACATTACTTTCACAACGCTTGTGCACATTCATCTTACAAACTGAGGACAGAGAAATGAAGGGAGACGGCAGGAGAAGTTACAATGTATGTTACAATGTATTTCAATGTATGTCAGTGTGAGTACGTTTTAAATCTTGGAAGATTCAAGGTTATAGCAGGCATATTATAGTTAATTAAAACCAAAACCAAAACCATAAAAATAATAAATAAAATAAGATAAAATAAAATAAAATAAAATAAAATAAAATAAAATAAAATAAAATAAAATAAAATGTTACTTAAATAAAATTTAAAAATGGAACTGAAATAAAATAAGTAAATATTTAAAAAAAAATAACTTATTTAGATAATTAAGACAATTGCCAAGACAATTTAATTTTTTTTATTTAAAGTTGATGTACTACAATAACTAAAACTACTAAAACTGAGATTAGAAAAAAATATTACTATAATTATTACTAAATAAAATAAAAAAATAATAAAAATTATAAACCACTCAACAAACTACTTAAATTTTGAATTTTAATTAAAATGAAAACAGAAAATATAAAAATAAACAAAAACTAATTTAAATATTTATAAAAAACTAAAATAATTTATTATTTCTTTATTTATTACAAAAATATATATTTTAAACCTATTTTATTTCAGATAATTGCCAAGGCAATGTTTCCCATTTTCATTTAAAGTTGCTGTACTAAAATAACTAACAGTATAAAACTGAAATAATGTAAAACTATTAAAAAAATAATAATAATAAAAATGACAAAACCACTCAATTTTAATAGAACTTTTAAACAAATTTAACACAGTTTAATACTAATTTAAAACATAAACAGAAAATATTAAAATAAAAATAAAATTAAAAATATGAATAAAAACTAAAACATTTTCCAAATGATATTAAAATAACACTGGGTTATAGTATTGTTTTTTAACTAAGGAGGCTCTGAAAACCTTTCTGTTTTTGTATTTATTTATTTATATTTGAAACATTTTAATTTACAGTTAAAATAATTAAAACTACTAAACTGAAATAAAAAAAATATAATTAAAACTATAACAGTAGTAGTAGTAGTAGTAGTAATAATGTTTAAAATTCTCAACAAACTACTTAAATTTTAATTTTAATTAAAATAAAAACAGAAAATATAAAAATATACAAACAATAATTTAAATCTGTACAAAACTAACAATATCCAAAGTATAATAAAACAACAGGGGTGGGTTATAATACTGTTTTTATAACTTAGGAGGTTTTGAAAACTTTTAAATGGATTTATTTGTATTTATTTCAAATAATTTTACAGATATTTCTAGACACACTTTTCACTTGTAAGTCAATTACCATTAAATTAATGTATTAAATAATAAACAATAAGACTAATGGGCAGTTTTACGCAAGCACTCAAAAGCACAGCCTACAAAAATATTTTACATTTATTTTATTTCAGATAATTGCCAAAGCAATATTTCCCATTTTAATTTACAGTTGCTGTACTAAAATAAGTAAAATTGCTAAAACTGAAATAAAAAAATAATTAAATATAATAATATATAATAATATTATTAATAATAAAAACCTCCATTTCCATTTTTTTTTTCATTTGTAAGTCAATGACCATTTTTGAAATTAACACATTAAATAATAAACAATAAAACTAATGGGCAGTTTTAAACAAGCACTCAAAAATATAGCCTACAGAAATATTTTTGCACAACACTGCACTAGTAAAATGTGCATTGACCACAGAAAATTCGATAAAAATTCCATGACATTATAAATTAATTTACATTTCCTTGATATTTCAAGTTTTCCTGTGAGAACTACATTTCCCAGCATGCCGCTCTCACCTTTGCACTGCAGCCCTTGCCGCAGCAGGCCCCACAGTAATGAACCGCAGTGGTCACAGAACGTCAGGACTTTGTAGTTGTGAATACTGAACTTATGAGGCATATTGACGCTGAAGCGCTGAGATCCCACCTGCAGGGGGCGATAGAAGATAAGGAAGACGTCTATGCAGCAATCACAAGCATTCTAAAACACGTGAAGCTGCAAAACGCAGTGATTTTTATAAACAAATACTGATAAAGACTACACAGTTACTAACATTAAAATCTTAGTACAATAGTCCATGCCAAAATCAAGATTTATTGCTGAGGTGTTGCTCTTTAGCTCCAGATTTACTGGGTATTTCCTAAAATGAAGTAGAAAAATATTACATTGCTGACTCGAAGATAACATATAAGGATAAATTTGATAAGAAATGTTCATGAGTTCATGGGTCAAAGACGAAAAGGGGTTTGGGATGTCTTGTTTTTGCCCCTTATATTAAAATCGCTGACATTTTAATCCAATCGTTGTTATATTTGCACATTTGTACAAAGTTTTAAACTGTAGAAGAGATTTATGTGTTCTTTTTTCCCTCAGGAAAAGCAGGAAACCTAAGCAAAAGTTGCTATTTTACTCTCAATAGTGACAACATCATGTGTGATTTTCTGCAGGTTCCTCTCACCTCTTCTGTGGTGTCCTCCTGTTTCTTCAGACCCGCACATTTCGTGATGATTAGCTCATGGCAGCGTTTATGAACTACACAGGTGCACACTGATCAACAGAGACAAGAAGGAGATGAGATCAGCTTCACATTTCTGATGTATTACTCTGGGCTCAACGAGTGCTTGGGCCACAGTATAGATATGATATTTTAGGACGTTCCTGTCTATGGCAGTAGTTTCCTTCGTTTCAGATTGTGAGCCGCCTAAAGGAATAGTTCATCTAAAAATAATTATTAACACATCATGCATGATGTTATTTTATTCTGTGGAAAACAAAGGAGAAGAAAGACTTTGAAGAAAATGTTGATCTGTGGATTAAAGTGCATGAGTCATATTGACATTTTAATAATACTTGATGTTGTTGTTTAATGATAATGGCTGTTGTTGTACGGGAAAGAGTGACATGATGAGGATGAGTAAATAACAACAGAAATGTATTTTGGTTAAATTATTCCTTTAATAGGTTTCAAATGTGTGTTGTTGCTTCAGTTTAAAAAACTGTCTATGTTGTTGAACAAAAACATCTGACATGGAGAAATATAGATATTTGCCTACCTTGGCACTGATACCCTTGCTTTCCCAATACACCCCTGTGAAGAGTAGGAAGAAAGATCTGTTATTATTATTGTACAGTGACACTAAACACATCAGCAAGTATTATAATATACTACGGATTACTTTTCAATGAATGAACAAACAAAGAAACAAACACTGAACATGAAAAAATGATAAATAAAACCTAGGAAAAATCTATGAAATACTGTATATTTCAAAAAAACAAAAACAAAAAAGATTTAGCTTTTTTCCTGTATAATTGACAAACACACGTCAGATGTGAGGACAGAATTATTATCAGTCAAACAGTCATTCAGACATAAAACATGTAATGTTTTAACTTACTAGTCAACTAACTTTTACTAACATTTGGTGTTTGCATGTGACCTTGAAGAAGGTGCTCCACCTGCTCTATCATTATGGACATTATATTAACGCTTTAAATAATTTCTGATTTGTTAACATATAGTCAAATATTAAGTAGTATGATTTAACAATGAACATTACTTTTGTAGCGTTTATTAAAGGGAACCTCAGGTATTAAGACTTGTCTCTTACTGAAATATGCAGCAGAAAAACCATGACAGATTTATGTTATTTAAATATCTACATTGTTTTTGACCATGGAGGGTGACATTATTTCGATGATGTAAAATGATTGCGCTTGGTGAGCTACTGGTACTACCTGTTGCTATTTTTACCGCAACGCAACTTGGAAAATAAAATACCGATAATATGACAGAAAAT
>JAHKKF010533129.1:0-22463 GCA_019740295.1 Labeo calbasu
TGGCCGCTAGAGACTGGCTGCAAAAGGGAGTCAATCCCATAGACTCCCCATGTTAAAATGCCCAACTTCACAGCAGAAAAAAATATGTTTACAGCCTGATACAAAAAGTGGTTCTGGTCTATATAGCTAATTTTGCCCTTCATGTCAACTGTAAGGGGGGTGAATTTTTTTTATAACTCATCCGTTTAAATTATGTTAAGCCTTAAAGTTCTGCATAATTCTGGGGCGTGGCCACTTGAGTGACAGGTGGATTGCCGTTGCTGTCACCACTGCTGCGCTAGGTGGGCGTGGTTTCAGCAACCAGCTCCACCCACATCCCGCCTCTTTGCCCGTTTACAATTATTCGGGAGTGACGTGCAGTGACGCGATTCCAAGATGGCGACGGCCGACTCCCGCTCACTAAGAGCTTCAAAAATGCTCTTCAGAAACCTACGGGTGACGTCATGGACACTGCGTCCATATTTTTTTAAACCATATTTAATGGTTTAGCCACTAAACTTGCTAACTAGCACATTGTTAGGAAAGGCGATCACAAAGATTCATTAAAAAAACTTATACTTACTTCTGCTGTAAGTGAAGCTGGATCACGAATTATTTGCGCGAACATAGACAGATATATGTAGATACAAACAAACGTAATCCACTGCATCTTCAGCAGCTCAGATGTCGGGAGTAAATGACAACCACTATGTTCATTATTACATTCAGCAACACAACACCTCAATCGCCAATTCTTGTCTAACTAACATCCCTTCTCCGGCATCAAAACATGGAGTATGGACTGTTACAACTGATCTGAGGTAGGATGCTCATGTCAATCAACTATCGTGGGAGCGGCCTCTGTTGGTGTGACACCACAACGACAGGCATCTGAGAATGGCTCGATTTGAAAATTTGGAAATGGTCTAATAATGCGTTTCATGTATCGCCCGTTTCATATTGTCGTCTGTACACTTCTGGTATTTTAAGGTTACTCGACACGGGTAAAATGCAATCAAGGATTTTTAAAACCTAGTACTTGAATTGAATCGAGGAATCGTGACAGCCCTAGTTTGAATCTATTTGACATAAGAAGTAGCACAGTGTTCATGTCAAAGCTCTTGGGGTGTTTAAGCACTCATAACTCCTCTTATAATCAGTCAAGCTGTCCATGATAAATAAATCTCTTACTTACATAGTTCGTACATCTGCACTTTGTTGCTTATGATGAGGGAATTCGCGAGTTCAATCTCAACAAAACTCCAGGTTTCAGCAATGACTGTTCTGAACGCCTCTGATTGGCCAGTGCATTCTAAACTCAACAGAGTCGTGTGTGATTGGTTATAATGCGCAATGCTGTATAAACGCGTAAAAATAAAATATGATTTAATGTGAGCAGGTATGAATTTAATACAGCAATCGAATCTTTCAATTTCATTTTCATTTTCACTAGTTTTATTTTTAAGGTATTACATTTTTATTAAAAAACCAGGGGACCCCCCAAGTATATTTTTTGGGTGTTATGGGGGGTCCGGACCCCCCCCAGCCCACTAATGTAGCAATTACATTACAACTTCTTGGTCAAGGACAACGCATGCATATTCATCAATCATTTTGCCTTACAAGTGCATTTAGAGGGCATTCAAGGAAAACGGACGCAACTTAACAGATGCACACATCAAGCATGAACATAATACATCCTGAAATAATAATAATAAAATAATAAAAGTCTCTCCAAAGCCAGCTAATTAATTGATCAAATGAATTAAAAGGCAAATTAATAAATGAAATAAGCAAAGTTACCTTTTACCAGAAAGGCAAACCCTCACATGAATGTGGCAAGAAGGTATATCTTCCCTTCGCCCACTCACTGTTGGTAGAAAATGCTGTGCTATTAAGTGTCAGCTACTATGGGTTAACATCTTATCCTCTAAATCTTCTTAATAGGATTACATTCACTGTCCAATGTGGGAGAATAGCCTGTGGACAGGAAAATATAGTCTACCATAAATTATACGCTTGGCATTTTTACTGATTAAATGTTAATTTTTCCTTAAATTAAATATCAGATTTTGTCCAAATGTGTGATTTTATAATTGGCTTGACCACTTTCTTGACATCATTATATTTATTTGTTACTAGCTATAAATAACACACATCTGTATAATTACATGAGAATGACTAACATTTCATTGAATGTTCTATTTTATTTATAAATACAGGGGCAAAGTTTGAGTTTATTTGACACATAAAAATAAAAGTAACAAACCGTTACATCTTTCTTGTCAAGGGTAACACAAAAAAGTTTCATTAACTTATTTCCACTGTGGTCCTTGCTTTAAAAAAAGTTTGGTCACAAACTTCTGAATCCAGAACCTCTATTTTCCCCATTTAACCCCAGTATACTCATCTATGACTTTCTGTGTCTGAGAACTCTGTGTGCCAAAGCAGCCAATAACATAAACATAAAAGCCAACAAGGTCACGACTCCAATATAACGGTGTGGCCTTAATGGAAAATGCCCCTCAAAAGCCTTTTGCTCCAGGCAGTAGTTGCCATTGAAGAAATCCTATTGTCAATGAACAGAATCACTCAGCTGAGAGAGTGAGCCTGTGTAATTGAAATTTAGGACATGCCCTTTGATATTTGTCAGTTTTTTTTCCTTAAATTTAAAATTTCTTTTGTATAACAATTTTTTTATGTCTTAAAGCACGAATAAATATAGTCATGTTGCTTTTTAACGCACACAAGATCAGATTTACTAAATTTATAACGAAGATTTTAATTGCAATTGTAAAATACCTTAAAAAAGAAAATCTTTAAAATAAATTATCATAATATGCTGTATAGCTATTCATGTTGCATAGTGAAATGGAACAATTATAAATAATTTAATTTACTTACTGTATTTTTAATATATTTTATTAATTCCACCAGTTTTCAGTGTTTTTTTTCAGGGATCATGTTAATTCTGTTTATTGGCCATGTTATGTAAAAATGTGTAAATATAAATAAATAACAAATAAAGATTTAAGTAATACACTGTAAAAAAACAAATTGTTGATTCCACATTAAAATAATTTGTTACCTGGCTTCCTTAAAATTTTAAGTTAAATCAACTCAAAAAAGTTTAGTCAACTTGAAATGTTAAGTTGTACTAAGTGACAACTCAGATGTTTGAGTTCATTTAACTTAAAATGTTAAGGCAGCTGGGTAACAAGTCCAGCTTTTAAGTTTAACATACCATATTGTTTGTTTAATCAACTCAAATATCAAATATAAAGTTTTCACTTAGTACAACTTAACGTTTCAAGTTGACTAAACATATTTGAGTTGACTTAAGACTGCAGGGTAACAAATTATTTTAAGTTGACTCAACAGTTTTTTTTTTTAATGTTTATTTGTTTTTCCCCAAATTACTCACATCTTTACAATGTACATCTCCCTGGAATAGTTTCTATCTCTTTTCCACACACACAAAAAAAGAAATGTTTAGCTATATATTAACATTATATTACTTTTATTTCATTTTTTCTGCTAACATAAACTGTTTTTTATTTCTTCATTAAGAATTTAGCTCAAATATATTGAAATTTTTGGATTACAAGTACAGCAAGTCTTTATAATGATTTTATGTTTTGTATTTGTCTGCTTAACCTAATCTTTATTAGTGCCATCCAATCCTGTCAACACATGGTAATTTCTGTATTATGAGCTTTTGCTCACGCAAACTGTAATGCACCCGGATGTTCAAATCCCTCACCTTTCAATTAATTTCAACACAAGATTAGCACCTATGTGCCCTTACACACAGAAAAACCTGTCCATAATTGATTTGAAGTGAATTTAAACCTTTAATCGCATAAGTCATGTAAACTGACACGTATGCCCTTAAACATAATGAAAAACACCATCGTGATTTGATAAGCCAGACACCTGAATGAAGCTCTCATCCTAATCCTGCACTCATTCACAACTGACTTTTTTCTGTTGACTGACAATCTTTGATGGATTACTCATCCGTACCATAGATGATGCACCGGGGTTTCCTACCTGCACCACCCATTAAAAGTGACAGAGTTTGGTGGCCTTGAGGAATTGACGCACAGGTAGCTTATAAAAGACGACTAGATGAGGGTCTCAGACATCAGAGGCAAGCAAACGCACACATAACCGACAGATCAGAGATCCTCAGAGAGAACAACTTTGGCCAGCTGACTTTTTTTCTACACAACAGGTGGGTAAAAAAATGCATCCAATTGTCTTTATTTTATCTCAGACATGCATTGCATTCACAATGTCTGTTCTTTGAATTCTGTTGTAATGCTTTGCATAACTATGCATGCATTTAATGTGATTGGGTGTGCATGTGTGTGAATATTTCTGTTATTAATATTTACACACATTATTGTGTTCTGTCAGATATGGTGAGGGGAGTGAGGATGTTGTGTCCTGCTTGGCTCTTGGCTCTGGCTGTTCTGTGTGCGGGTGGGTCTGAAGTCAGAGCTCAGTGTTGGGAGAATGCCCGCTGCAGAGACCTCACCACTGACGACAACATCTTGGTAAGTTACAATATACCTTGCACACACTTGCTTAGCTGTTAGTGTTAGTTCTTTCAGCCAAAAAACATAAACTTGTCTTATTGATATTAATAGTGTGACAATCATCACTATTATCATTGCTATTTATTTAGAATTAGGGATTTGAACAAACGACCCCGAATGAGAACTTAATTCAAGAGGCTTGCAGAGACGAGGTGTGATATTAGCGATCAGACTAATGACCAAACAAACAAAAGATGCAAAAAAGATTTTACATTAGATATCTGAGATACTTGTACCTAAAATAAAACAAGACTTTTGGTTGGACTTTTTTGACTTGGGCTGGTATGTAATCACTTAAAACACCCAAGCAACCTTCTAGAAATGCCCCCAGCAGCCACTAATAAAACAAAAAAAACATCCACCTGGACGGCTACTGGTACATCAGCTTTTAAAAGACATTCATAACGTCAGTATTCATTTAAGTTTTTGGTCAAATGACCTTACTAATTTAGAAGCAGAGCATAGATGTGTAAAAGTTTTGTAATAGTTTTAGTAATTTTTTTCTCTTATTTTCTGCTGTTTTTCTTTTCAGGCTTTTCTAGATTTGTTCTTTGTCTATATATTGACCATTTTGTGAATGATCCCACCAATATGAAATTAGTTTAACAAGCGTTTTAGAAAAAAAAAAAACATTTTTAAAGTAATATTTTAATTCAAGTGTATTCAACCGTTCCCTGTAATCACTTTTCACCGAAATAGTCCAGATTCTCGTGCCCGTGTGTCGCCGAAATATGAGCCGGTGATGGGCTGCCGTTTGCCGGGTGAACTGCGAACCTCAAATCACCGCCTCGCATTCACTTCTAGCTGAAAGATGCTGTGACCGACTCTATAACCTGCCCATAAAAAGTATTGAGATTAGAGAACATATTTTAACATCAAATTAAATTAAAGTCAGTATTATAATGAATAAAATTAATGTTATGCAAGGAAAAGAGCATTGCGATCAAGCGAAACGACTGCGGCTAACGCACCTGGCTAAGAACCGCTCTATCTCTCCTATAGAACACACAAAAAGCCCGCTGTTGTTTCGTCGGAAGGAAAAAGGGAGGGGTGTATCAGGGTTGCCAGGTTTTCACAACAAAGCCCAACCAATTGCTACTCAAAACTCAGCCTTGAGGAAATGTCGCCACAATAACAGACCGAAGTGCAGAACTCTTGGACATATTTTATAGATTTAATGCCGCGAAATGTAAATATTTCACATACTTTTGAAAATCCAGAGTTTAGTTGATACTGATAACTGCTTATTGTCACAGTTGTAAACACGACAGCTTTCTGCATCGATGAGGGAGTTTGGCGTCACGGCATGTTTGTTTCCAGGCGCAACGTCTCCCAGAAATCCTGTATAATTTAACCAGTCCGGTGACGACTTCAAAACTCCTTAAGTTTCTCCAGATAAGTGTGCCTTAGGGGCAGTTCACATGTCGCACCTAAAAACGTGGAAAAATGCTAGGCGCTTAGCTTTCTCCTTTTTTGCAAAGCGCTCTGTAGCTTGCGCTCCAGTGGCATCTGCCATTGCTAAGGAACCATGACTTGTGCTCTCAATGAAGACGCGGAAGTTTCAGCAAAGGACAAACGGATTTCCAGCACTAAAAATCACTAGCTGTAGCTCTGCTACTAAATTTATTTAAAAATGGCTATCCCTGTACAGCTATGATCAGCTGTTTCTCCATCTTGGCTGGGCTTTCAATGTTGTTACGGGAAAGGATGAAGCTAATTGGTTGATTCTTGTCACATGACCTGCGCTGTGCTTGCGGCCTCTAAAAAAAAGTTCAGATGTTTTCACCTCGATGCGGCGTGGACGCGCCTGGAAAAACAGAGCACATCGCTTCCATTATGAGCACGGCTGCCGCGTGTCCACATTTAAAATAACAAACTTGAGTGCGCAAAAGATGCGATATGTAAACGGCCCCTTGCATCAGACGTTTAGCCAACATTCCGTGGGCGTGACATCTGAGGCTGAGACTACTCAAAACTAGCCCAATCTCATGTTGGAGGTGGTCCCTGGAAAAATCACATTCTGGAGGGTAAAATACATGTTTTTTGGCGGGGTTCCCCTGGTAAAATTCACATTCCAGGGGCAAAATACTACTTAATGGGGTCGCTTCAACCTACTGACATTGTTTTGCTTCCTGATATTGCAAACTGATGTCTTATCATATGTTATCTTAATTATGAACACAGTGGATAGTGTCTACAGTGGATACAATTCTACTGTTTACTGCACTTTGTTATTCTTCTCTTATTTCCCTACAGCGGTTTATGAACTGGAAGTCTAACACATTACCAGAAAACAAGTAAAAGACAACCCAACAGGCTCAACCCAGCAGCTGGGTAGAAAAAATAACTCAGAATTTTTAGAGTACATGCACATATTATGCTAATTTACAAGCTCATAATACCATTTTAGGGGTTCACTTTGGTTCAAAACACTCTTTTTGGTACTGTACACCTCTTTTCACTCTCTACCTAAATAGTAAAAAAAAAAAAAAAGTCTCTTTAAAAGCTTACCTTTTCAAATAGCTCAGTCTGCCCTGATTGGTCAGCTGCTTAGACCATGTGCCAGAAATGCAACACCCCTTACCATAATTGAGCTGGCAACACTTCTTGAGGAGCTGTAACAGTATTTTATCCAGTGGCATCCATACTGGAAATCCAGATGCCAGTGAGGCAAGAAAAAAAAAAAAGAAGCATTTCCGCGAAATACCAAAAAAAAACAAAACTAGCTGTTCTTTGCAGGCAGACCAAAACAGCCAGTAGGTGGGCATTATGCAAATAATTAACATGGTGTATTAGTCACAGAAATAACATAATAGGTGCCTTTTAAATAGCTTCTCTGGTTGGTCTTTTTGTATTTTAAGCTTGACCAAAAAGTTCCTCTTACTGCTGCACAACAACACAACTTTTTTCTTTATGTCAAACTCTCTAGTTTTCTCTTCTTTTGCTCTTCTCAAGGACTGCATACAGCTATGCAGGTCTGATCTGACAGATGAAACCCCCATCTACCCTGGAGAAAGCCATTTGCAGCCTCCCTCTGAGCTGGAGCAAACCGAGGTCCTCACACCCCTCTCCCCAGCTGCCCTCGCTCCTGCTGAGCAAATGGACCCCGAGTCCAGCCCTCGGCACGAACACAAGCGCTCCTACTCCATGGAGCATTTCCGCTGGGGAAAGCCAGTGGGTCGCAAACGCCGGCCTATCAAGGTGTACACAAACGGCGTGGAGGAGGAATCTGCCGAGAACCTCCCAGCCGAGATGAGGCGCGATCTGGCGATCAACGAGGTTGACTATCCTCAAGAGGAGAGTGCTGTAAACCAGGAGAAGAAGGACGGCTCCTACAAAATGAGCCATTTCCGCTGGAGCAGCCCGCCTGCTAGCAAGCGCTACGGAGGCTTTATGAAGTCCTGGGACGAACGTAGTCAGAAACCCCTTCTCACACTCTTCAAAAACGTCATAAACAAAGAGCACCAGAAGAAGGACCAGTGAGGGGGGGTTAATGGGGATGTTTTTAATATACTTTCTTCCCAGCAAACTTATCATGCATAGTCAACAAAAAAAGAGGGTGGGTGGTGTTACAAGTAGCACTTAATTCTTGACGCTTAGAGTTTATTCACATTGTATTCAACAATAAATTCTGAATTCTGTACATAGAAATGCTGTGTTGATTACTGGATTAGACACTAAAGAAACAGCATTTTTAGATTATTTATTGAAATGTATTATACTGTAAATTTTACAAAATGTGATATAAAACGATTGTTTCAAGCAGGAAAGAACAAAATGGTTCATTTCTGAGAAACAAGCACACATTAGACTCATTCAGACATATGTGCAGTTGCCAATAAAGCTATAAGCACAGGTCAGCCTTTGAATTCATAAAATTAGTCTTTAATTGATATTCGTATTATTCACACCACATATGTACATCACTTGTAGGCAAACATTCACAGAACACAGTTCTGAAGTCTCATCCTTTTGCTGTGAGAGTCTCTAAACACATAACAGGAACTAAGTTGACTAATTACGGTCCACAGTGTTGTAATGATCTCAGTTAAATGAAAAATGGTAAAAGCACAGACAAAACACCCAGTGCATGCAGCAGCAGCTGACAAGGAAAGACTAAACTCTGATATTTCATACATGCAAAATCACCTCACATGTAAGCAGTCTTAAATATTCCATCAGATGAACATCACAGCCATATTGACAGAGAAGATAAAACTCACTTGTTGGTTACGCTTGCAAATAAATTCAAGGTATCACAAAAGATGATTATAAAATAAAATACAACAACCATGAGCTAAAAAAACGAACATGGCAAACGTCCATGTTTTTATGTGGAACTGGAACAATATGACAACAAATAACACATCATAAAATTTTAGACAAGAACACATCAAGATGAAATTAACGCACAACATGAAGTACATTTTTCAGCATACACCACATTTACACAGTGAGCTTTAAAGTGCTGCGTTTAAATCCAGAACAACAAAATTTTGATGTAAACCTGAAATTATTTACATATTTAAGTAAAATAAAGGATTTTTCACTGTACAAGTGACAAGTGAAACAAATTATGGCAAAAAATGTAGATAATTGATCCCTTTAGACCCTAAAAGAAAGGGTCTGTAAAGGTGTGGTCACATTTTCAGACAAAATGGCGTCATCTCAGCAGGAATCCATGTGATTGAGAGATTCCTGTGAGGTGGCATGTGTTGACCAACAGAAAGCTGCTTGGTTTAGAAAGTGAATACAGAGAAAAATACCGCAATTTCAATAGGAATACACACAATCTGGAATTTCCCCAAGCAGATTTGGAAATGGGTTCAAACTGGTCATGCAAATTCACAGAAAGCTGCATGGTTTGAAAGTGATTTCTGTGTGTACTGTGCTTTATACATCGCAACAACACTGACAGTAGACAATGGACCTTTTTTACCCGTGAAATTTTGCTAATTTTGGTAATGATTACACCAATTCACTCTGGTTGAGAAAATAAACAATGTATGCAATCAAGCAAACATTACGCTAATGAAAACCCTTTACGTATGAAACTGCATCAATAAGAGTATTAAGTATAATGATACAAGTCTGACTTTACTATGTGAATGCAACACATTCACTTCCTTACACACAGCGTCATTACAGGATTAGTTCACTTCCAGAATAAAATTTCCTGATAATTTACTCACCCCCATGTCACCCAAGATGTTCATGTTTTTCTTTCTTCAGTCAAAAAGAAATTAAGGTTTTTAAGGAAAACATTCCGGGATTGTCTCCATATAGTGGACTTTAATGGGGATCAACGAGTTGAAGGTCCAAATTGCAGTTTCTATGCAGCTTCAAAGGCCTCTAAACGATCCCAGCATAGGCGGTAGCCAAATCTACTAAGTACAAACATAATAAACTTGTTTTTTTTTTTAGATAAGAACCAGACATGGGTGTCATGTAGGATAATAAAGTATTTTTAATGGAACTGAATTTGTGTTTAACGTGATTACAATTTAATAAAAAACATTAGAAATGTATCATTTTAACGTTTCATTTCCATGGTTATTAAACAGCAAATTAATTATATATAGAAAGCGACATTACCACTAACTTTGATCTATCGCGAGTTTAAGCACTCTCAAAAACCTAATTTATCGTTATAATCACTGAAGCTGTCTGTCAAATTAATCTATTACTTACATTTGCGTATGTCCGCGCTTTGTTGTTTATGATGAGAGAATTCAAGAGTACTGCGTGCTCAGCAAAAATGACGACTTTCAGCGATGACTCACCTGAACGCCTCTGATTGGCCATTGCATTCTTAAACTCAACAGAATCATGTGTGATTGGTTGTAATGCGGAACACTGTAAAAACAGTGTCCACTATAAAGAAGTCCACTATATGGAGAAAACTACTAGAATGTTTTCCTCAAAAACCTTAATTTCTTTTCGACTGAAGAAGGAGAGACATGAACATCTTGGATGACATGGGGGTGAGTAAATTCTCAGGAAATTTTTATTCCTGAAGTGACCTAATCCTTTAATCCAGCAGTTCTGATTGGAATACTGCATTGAGTTGAACTAGAAACTTAGTATTTACTGTATGTTTTCCACAGCTTCTAACCAAAAGTTTTTATTTTTAAGTTCAATAATTATTGCTTTAAATACAACTGTTATTGCAGCATGTAGAGACGGTTTAAACATGCAAACAAAGCTTGTATTTAGTTAAACTCTCCATATCCACACATGGAAACACATCTGGGACATTCTTGGACAAATGTTCTTAACTTAAGATACAAAATTTAAGGCAGCTTTACTCTTTAGTTGTACAAGAAAACCAATCACTTGCTTTGAACAACAGACTGCACACACTTACACAGTAACCTAAACATGAAAACCTCATTCTGCTCTCTGCGCTATAAGACAAGATACGATCATTTGTCGATAAATTCTGTCCTTTTTAGCCTAGACTAAGGTTTTAAGTGCATAATTAACCAACATATGGTATATTCTCTTGGTTTGTTTGTCTTTGTTGCCGTAAACAGACGTCAGGATAAAGTACAGCCATAATCCTTATCTAAAGTTCGATATTACACTAGAGAACACAGTTTAGAAGAAATAGAGTTACACCTGGACATTGATAATAGTGGGATGAAAACAGCTGTATGTGGTGACTAGGGCTCCTGGGTCTCTCAGTATACACAGAGGTCTGGAAACTTCATTTCATAGACTGGTACGGAGCGGCTCCGGCCGTGACCGTTCCCGACAGAGCCAGACGGACTCGGTGGAGGCCTAACCAACAGAGAGAGTGTCAATCACATGAGACAGACAATACAGCCTTTTTCCACTCTTGTGGTTCTCTACCACTAGGAAAGCAGTTTTAAACAGTTTTACATTATGTACCTGATTGTGATTTCGAAGATTTGGTTGAGTTTACTCTGCAGCAGGGAAGCCTAGAAAGAAACAGTACAGGCTTAGAGTTCATGCCAGTAAAACAAAGAAAAGAACAGATGTAGGAGCTCAAAAGAAGAGTTGTGTTTGTGCTTTTTGATGATAAAATTAGAGTGTGCATGCTTGCTAGGCATTGGACTCACTCTGGCTCCACAGTGGGCTGCTATCTCCTCAAACGGGGCGGTCTGAAACCTCTCCACCACCTGCCTTCTGCGCTCTCTCTCCAGCTCCTCTACATTCACGCTGTCTACTGAACAAGCACACACAAATACAAGTGATTCTGGGCTAACTGACAAAAAAACAGCATAGAAAATGTCTATTTTTAATTTAAGCTCAATTTATGAACATTACTACTAACAAGATTTTTTAGTAGCATACCAGTCATTTGTGATTATTGAATATTTAAATTCATATTTTATAGAAATCATTAATCAGAATGACAGTTCTGCACCAATACTATAACTACACTATAAACGTCAAAATAATGATTTCAAAATGTAATGTAATGTAAGTTTGGGGGTGGTTGGGGGTGTAGTTTTACAAATTTTTTTTTTTAAATCTTATTTTTACAAAGTCATTTATTTGAACAAAAAATGCTGTAAAAACAGTATTATAATTTCAAATAACTGCTTTCTATTTTAATATATTTAAATATTTTTCTTTAAAAAATTATTCTTGTGATGGCAAAGCAGTTTTTCAGCAGCCATTACTCCAGTCTGTAATGTTACATGATCCTTGAGAAATTATTTTAAATATGATTATTTGCTGCCCAAGAAACATTTCTTACTATATAGTTAAGACTTTTTTGTAACAGTGTAACTTTTGATCAATTTAATGCAGCCTTGCTAAATAAAATTATTATTTACTTAAAAGAAAAATTACTTACCAATGGCTTGTTTAAGAGTTTCAAATGTTATTTGCTCTGCTGTGGATCTCTGTAAAGACGAACATCGAACATAGGTTAAAAAATACAGCTGTTATTGTATTCAATTCTAAAAGGTGAACACACATGCACACACACACATACATACACTAAGCAGTGTAATAAAAATAAGGATGTGTTACCTGCTCTTTCTCTGGACTGTTTCTGGACTCCATCTCTAATTGCAGAGAGACAGTGTCTCCAATACTCTTCCTCTTGGACAGTCTGTCTTCATCTGTGTTAGTTTAAAAAATATATATTTTCATAATGTACTGTATTTTGGAGAATTCCATTAAAAAACAGCTGTACTATAACGTTTAACTGTGAAACACTCTCACTGTATGTGTCCATTGATGAAAGGCAAATATATGACAGGACATCCTGTTTCAGTATATTTAAAGCTCAGGCTAAGGGTCAGACCTGTGATCTGTGGGATGTATGGAGTGGCCAGTCTCTCTGTGTTGTATCCGCTGCCGCCCAGCATCTCTGCTATCTTAGCCTGCACAAACAGCACCTCTCCCTCCACCTTCTCCAGCTTCTCTGGAATCCTGAAAGAGAAAGAGGCCAAAGCTGTTCTTTAGCTTTTTATGGGTACGCTTTTCTGAGGTAGTAGAAACCAGATGGATAAGAGACCTCTGAATGTTTTGTGGGTTTAATGTCTTTTATAACCATTTGCTTAGCACATCACAGCTGAAAATGTCCCCAGGATGATCTTTTAGTGAACTGGAAGACATTGAACTCAATAAAAGCTGTACAGTATGTTCTCTACCCAGCACATATATTTGTAAGAACTCAGACAGAAATATGCATTTCTGTTGGTTTATTAGTGTGAACCAAGGCAGAAAAGCTGTGTGTCTCATAATGGTAAAAAGAACATTATGATAGTCTGAAAAGTCTATAAGAGTTACTTACTTTGAGCTCTCAACAAGAACATCCTCTGGCAGCAGGAAAGGAATACATTTCTTTCTTGACTCAATCACCTGCGGGAAAAACAGACAGACAGATAAATAGATCTATAGATACAGTAGACAGATACACAGACAGACAGATAGGTGGAGAGATATATCTATAGATACAGCAGATAGACAGACGGATGGATCGATGGACAGACAGACAGACACATAGATCGATAGATAGATAGATAGATAGATAGATAGATAGATAGATAGATAGATAGATAGATAGATAGATAGATAGATGAAATGACGGACAGGTGGACAGACAGACAAATTGACAAATGGACAGAGAGACAGGCGGATGGACTGCCGGGCGGACACAGATGGATAGACAAATGGACAGAGAGACAGATAGATGGATGGATCAACGGATGGATGGACAGACAGGTGGATGGATGGATGGGCGGACAGATAGACAGACAAATAGATATATAGATAGATAGATGGATTGACGGACGGACAGACAGACAGACAGATAGATAGACATACAGACAGACGGAGAGATACATTTATAGACAGAGATAGACATACAGACAGATAGATGGATGGACAGACAGACAGACAGACAGATAGATAGATAGATAGATAGATAGACGGACTGACAAACGGATGGGCGGACAGACAGACAAACAGAGAGATGGATGGATCAACAGACAGACAGACAGACAGATGGACAAATGGACAGACAGATGGATCGATCGATGGACGGACACAAACGGATGGATCAACAGACAGACAGACAGATGGATGGATCGACAGACAGATAGACGGACAGACAGACAGATAAATGGATAGATCGACAGACGGACAGATGGATGGATCCATGGATAGACGGACGGACAGACAAACTGACAGATGGATGGACTGACAGACAGACAGACAGACAGCTGGATGGATGGACGGACAAACAGACAGACAGAAAGATGGCTGGATTGACAGACAGGCAGACGGGCAGACGGACAGATGGACAGATAGATCTATAGACACAGCAGACACATAAACAGACAAGATGCATGGATTGACGAGCAGACAGACAGATAGACTGACAAAGCTCTCACCTCATGGACATGTTGACAGAAGGTGGGCACAGTGGTCAGCTGACTGATGAGGTTCAGGTATGCAGCTGACAGAGCGTGGATGGCACAGCGGGTATATACAGGAAGAGCCTCTTCAGTCAAGGCCAGGTCCTGTGGAAGAGGATGCATCAGGGGAAATGAAAAAGGCTGAGAACTATTGTTATTGTACAGTTATTGTACTGACAGACATTTTTATGACTTGCAGTTGAATACAATGAGTACTTGAGCATAATGTAAAGAGATGCTGAAGTAAAAGTCAACTTGTGTTAGCATTTATAACGTATATTAATTACCATCATTATGCTGACCCTATTTGTCCACTGGCATTATTATTCAGCCCCACAATTATGTACAAATCATAGAGGTGGAGAAATACCTGTAATGCCAAAGCCAGTCGGATCAGGTCCACCACTACCTCCTCATTGGCCAGCTCCACACAGATCAACCCCAGCAGCGTATACAGAGACTCAAAGTGCCGCTGGACGCTGCTCTCCTCTTTGCAGGCCAGGTAAATGTGGCGGTACAGCCTCTGGCTGTGTTTCTTCATGAACAGGTTATCCTGCCTTGAGCACTTGTCTACCTTCAACTTCAGTACTGAGATATCTGAGATAATTCTGTTAAAAACAATAGAAAAATGCACTGTAACATTTTTGTCAGATAACTCTCAGGGACCTAGTGTAGCAAAATATCCTTAGGCTTAAAAAAAGTACATCATTTTTAGAGAGGCACTACACCCCAACAACAAAATGTTCATTATATCTGACATATTTCATAGCAAAGGTCAATTGTAGATTGCAGTTTTGTTTGTCAGTGCGCCCCAACCTGACAGGGGAGAATTTGTGCCGGTTGTCATGGCGATCAATGATGCTGATGAGAATGTCAAGAACGAGTAGACGGATCTCTGCGTCCTCCATCAGCGTAAAGGACAAGAGCGGGTCCAGGAATGAGGTGGGAAGTGCTGTCAAAATGTTTGTAGACTGGAATCCTGCTGTTACCTAAAGGAGAAATGAAGAGACTGACGTTTAAAGACCATCAGACGGTTTAGACTGCGTCAGCAACTGTGTATGTCATAAAACAGCAGGGGGAGTAAATGGCCTCGGCATGGCACAGCGTGAGATTATGACTGACACAAACCAGCTCACCTGCAGCAGAGACTTTAGCAGCATAATCTGGATCATCCTACTGCCCTCAACCCTGAAACCAGAAACAGACACTTATTGACACTTATTGACACTTATTATTAGAATACAGTGTTCTTGCTATGCTTGCTTTTATCTTCCCTGTTGAAAAAAACAGCATATGCTGGTTAGGTAGGTTTTGATGCTGAGATGCTGGTTTTAGCTGGTCCTTAGCTGGTTTATGCTGGTCCTTTGCTGCTTTATGCTAACTAGCATAACTAAATTTTGCAACAGGGTTAATGAACTCTTTCTATGCTAACGTTTATGTTATTCCTTAGCTAATTTGCATTTCATCTTGGGCCAGCACAAAATATATAGTAAACATGTCTAATTGATAAAGTCTAGGATGTAACCCTGTCTCACCCGGTGTTGGCCGACCCCAGAGCCGGATACATGCCTGGCACAGGAATTTTACCAATGATGAACAGCATGACTTCTGAGCGCTGGTAGGTGGGCAGTGTGTTTGCAAATGAGCCTGTAAACAAAGGAAGATGTGCACAGTCAGCTAATCTCTATCTATTTATCTATCTATCTATCTATCTACAGCTGAGGTCAAAAGTTTACATCTCACTTTTAGAAATTTGCAAAATGTTAATTATTTTACCAAAATAAGAGGGACCATACAAAATGCATGTTATTGTTTATTTAGTACTGACCTGAATAAGGTATTTCACATAAACAATGTTTACATATAGTCCACAAGACTATATGTATATAGTATGGGGTGAATACTTTTGAACAGAACAGAGATTTGAACATTTTTCTTATTTTGCCTAAATATATATATATATTTTAAATATCTGCCCTTCAGAGGCTACAGAAGATGGTTACATGTTTCCCAGAAGACAAAATAAATTCAATTTACCATGACCTTCAAATTCAAAAAGTTTTTCCAGGCTCTTTATGCATTACTTAATACTGAGATAAAATGCGGGTTGATATGAAACTGAGCACAGCTATGTTTGGAAATCAGTTGCCTGAAACAAATCAATTCTACAGTTTAGCCACGGTCATTTTACTAAAATATTTGACTGCCACGACTGCCAGATTTACTCACAATCACTTATTGTTCACCCACCAATAGTTTTGATGACGGCTTCTTGGAGTTGTCTCTCCTCATGTACTTTAATGACCTTGGAGCCCATGTTTGCAAAGGAGTCATAGGATCCTGTAAGCTCATAGTCCACGCTGAGTCTGAGCTGCTTCAGTAGAGTATTAAACACTTCCAGTACTGTCGGCCCTGTGGAGAGGTACGGCACAGTGTCAAAACTAAATTAAAGGGATAGTTCACCCAAAAATTAAAATTCTGCCATTAATTACTCACCCTCGTGTCTTTTCAAACCCATAAGACCTTCGTTTATCTTCAGAACACAAATTAAGATATTAAGATGTAATTTCAAGTGCTTTCTGACCCTGCATAGACAGCAACACAACTACCATGTTCAAGGCCCAGAAAAGTAGTAAGGACATCATTAAAATAGTCCATGTGACATCAGTGGTTCAACTGTAATGTTATGAAGCTATGGGAATACTTTTTGTGTGCAAAGAAAACAAAATATCGACTTTATTCAACAATTTCTTCATTTCTGTGTCAATCTGAACTACTAGATTGAACCAGTACTGTTACATGGACTATATAACGGTGCACTTACTTCCTTTCTGGGCCTTGAACGTGGTAGTTGCGTTGCTGTCTATGCAGGTCAGAAAGCTCTCAGATTTAATAGATAGATTTAATGTTTGTTTCCGAAGATGAAAAGTCTTACGGGTTTTGACATGAAGGTAAGTAGTTAATGACAAAATTTATCCCTTTAAAAAACATTGTGGATGCATATGACTACTACTGTTTTTTCAAAAAGAAATCAGAAGTGTTTGTTTATTGAGAAGGTTTTAGTGCTCCCTCTAGTGGTCTACAGACGCTCTGGTACCTATGGATCCACTGGCCTCTATGACAGCTGCCTCTGAGATCACCTCCACTATCCCAGCACGCACTCGGGCTGAATTTTTACTGTTGGCATCCAAGTGGCCCAATAGCTGCTGAATCACCAGATGTGAGTGTTGGGACTGTCAAAAGAAGAGTAGACTAGTTAATATTACAGTAATACAGATGAATTATATTTTCATTCATTTTTTTTTATATTAAAAACACAAAGGAATGTTATGAAGTAAGAAATATTAATACATAATGCATGTGATTTTTGAGCTGATAGGGTAATTTGTAGAAAATATGTATCAAAATTGAATACAAAAACATTTTATATTTTACATAAATATATTTTCACTACTGTTCTGAGACTTTTAAATATATAGTTCACCCAGCGTGTCAGTTGTGTTTCTGTCTATGCAGGGTCAGAAAGCTCTCGGATTTCATCAAAAATACCTTAATTTGAGTTCCGATGATGAACGAAGGTCTTACGAGTTTGGAACGACACAAGGGTGAGTAATTAATGGCAGAATTTGTATTTTTGGGCAAACTATCTCTTTAAAGCTATTTTGAAGAGGCTTAAATATCTCCTCAAACGCCACACAATTATTTAGTAGCAAATAGCCATGCTCTACAAAATTGTGTCTTGCGTTGTATTTTGTGTCAGATATTTTTACAACCGAATTTCAGCACAGTTGTTTGTATCTACCTGAATGGAGTACATAATGATTTTAAAACAGCGCACTGCAAATGTTTTGCTCTCCCAGAGTGAATGGTTATCAAGGTGCCTGGAAATACACAAGTGAATTAATGATTAGCTTCAGCAAACAGAACTAGAGCAGGAAACAGCAGGCAAAGTAGATAAAAAATACACTGGCATAACAGATACTAGAGTAACTTTTACTATAAGGACAATAAGGACAATTTGTTTATTTTTTCTTCATTTTCTTTCCAATGCTCTATTTATATATTGTGTAGATATTGAATAAAATGAATTTAAATAGACAAATGGAAACCTCTTCTGACAAAAAAGGTTTCAATTATTAATAACTGAATTAATAAATCATGCAAGCATCCATGTCCTTATTCCATGTACACTCTACACAAAAGTTTGGGGTTGGTAAGATAAAAACAATAATTGTAAAATATTATTAAATGTTAAAAAACATATTACTGACTCCAAACTTTTGAATGGTAGTGTGTGCATTGTTTAGCTTGGATTCTAATTAACAATCCAGTCAATTAGTAATAGCTGCATGATTACTAAAGTCATTTTATGTAATTTATTGTCAAATATATGCCCATTATTCATTAAAGCAAAATGAATAAAAAAAACAAAAAAAAACAAAAAATCGTTAACTGATGGCCAAAATATACTTGTCTAATATAAATGCTAAATGAACTGAAAAGAAAACAAATGTGTCTCTGTGCTGCCCTCTTGTGTTTGGCCAGGGTAGTGCATAAACACTTACATGAGCACAGGTTTCACAGCGTTCTTGATGTTGCCGTAGGCCGCTCGTCCTAACAGCTCTCGAAAACATCTCTCTGTCAGCTCCACTGGACTCTCCTTCTCCTTCTCTGTCTCTGGGGAAGGAGACCTATCGATAGCAACCAAAAAATAGAAAACAAACATAAACCAGGCCTGAATCAATAGGCTGATTGTTGTTGGCAGTCTTGTTACTTGTGGTCAGTTATTTCCCCAGAGGTGAAGAAGTGAAGAGTTTCATGGTTTTATGGAGTTCATCACACAGTTCAATTCAGATTTTGTCTCTGCCCCTCGGGGCTTTGCGTTTATTAGGTTTACAGCTAGTACGGCAGCTTCTAGAATAAATGACTTTCTTATTACACTTGAGAGTCTGACACCTCAGTTGTAGTCAGTCTACTGTTATATCACACAGTTTTCATTAGCATTCGATTAGGAGCTCATTAGCCTAATCACACAGACCGGCTAATAGCTATTAACAAGACACTGTTTCTCTGATAGAAAATTCACACTTCCATTAGACTGAAAGTGTCCATTTCTTTTCATGTGTGATTGTGTATGCGAGCATGTAAGTGTGTTTCAGACCTCTCTATGCCTTCTTCCTGTTGGAGGTTGAACAAAAGGGACGGCACGATTTTGTCCATGTGTTGAGGGTCCCAAATATTTGCCTGCAGCTCATCATTGACAGTTTTCCTCACCACCCCCTGAAGACCCCTGATCCCTGCCATACGAATCCTTACACACACATACACAAAACCCAAACAGACTTCAGTCACATTTACGAGACATGCGGATTATATATAGTGCAATTCACCCACTGATGCATAAATTATTAAATCCCAAAGGATTTTTTTTTCCTTTTATATCAAAAGCAGAATATCTCATTTCTAATCTTGTTCTGCTCAATCCCTGAGCAGAAAATATTAAATTGTATCAGTATCGGAGGAAAAATCTCACCCACGCACACTCTCGTGTGTGCATTTCCTTTTTATGTACATCCCTATAGCTCTATTTCTTCAAAGCCTTAATGTTCCCAGTAAGTCATATAATTATGGATAATACTGTTTAATTAATTGCATATTCATAATTTCACATTATTATATTCATAACAGAATTTCTGTTTTATATTATTTTATTTATTACAATGTTGTAATATATTTAATTGGTATTTATATTCTGCAAGGTGCTTTATCATTTTTGACAGAAATGCCACCCATATTTTGTCTTAAATATAATGACATTTCCAGAGGACAGTTTTGTTTTTGAATTGCATATATAGTTTCCATCCAATTGGATTTCACAGTTTTAACATAAACCAATAAACTTGGTTTATGTGATGCATATTTGTCAGTAAAGCAAAAATGAAATGGTTACAATTTCTGCACTCATAAAATCATGGCATAATTTATTATTAACTATATGCATCTATCTTATTTTACTTTTACGTATTTTCAAAATGCATTTATTTAAATTGTCTATAAATATAGCATAAATCTGTTCTTGTAAAAATAGTTGCATTTATTAGGTTAAAAGTCTGAACATGATTTAAATATGGCTAGCTACAGTATGGAGAAAGTAATATACAATTAGTTAAAGGATTAGTTCACTTCCAGAACAAAAATAATCATTACAGATGATTTACTCACCCCCTTGTCATCCAAGATGTTCACGTATTTCTTTCTTCGGTTGTAAAGAAATTATGTTTTTGAGAAAAACATTTCAGAAATGTTCTCCAAATAGTGGACTTCTATGGTGCCTGTGAGTTTGAACTTCCAAAATGCAGTTTAAATGCAGCTTTAAAGGGCTCTAAATGAACCCAGTCAAGGAAGAAGGGTCTTATCTAGCGAAACGATTGGTTATTTTCTAAGAAACAGACAATTTATATATTTTTTAACCTCAAATGCATGTCTTGTCTTGCTCTGTGTGAACTCTGTGTAATCCAGTTCAGTACAGTTAGAGTATGTCGAAAAACTCTCATCTCATTTTCTACTCCAACTTCAAAATCATCCTACATTGCAGCAGAAATACTGACCCAGTGTTTACAAAGTGAACATGCAAAGAAGATTAAACGTCTCTTAAAAAAAAAAACAGCGATGTAGGACGATTTTCAAATTGGAGAAGAAAATGTTTTTCGACATACCCAAACTGTCTTGAACCTGCATGTGCATTGTTTCGCTAGATAAGACCCTTCTTCCTCGGCTGGGTTCGTTTAGAGTCCTTTGAAGCTGCATTTAAGCTGCATTTTGGAAGTTCAAACTTGCGGGCACCATAGAAGTCCACTATATGGAGAAGATTCCTGAAATGTGACCGTGGACCACAAAACCAGTCATAAGTGTCAAGCTTTATACATCAACTGAAAGCTGAATTAATAAGCTTTCCATTGATGTATAGTTTGTTAGAACAATATTTGGCCGAGATACAACTATTTCAGTATATGGAATCTGAGGGTGCAAAAAAAATCAAAATATTGAGAAAATCGCCTTTAAAGTTCTTTGCAATGCATATTACTAATCAAAAATTAAGATTTGCTATATTTACAGTAGGAAATTTACAAAATATCTACATGGAACATGGCCTTTACTTAATTTCCTAATGATTTTTGGCATAAAAGAAAAATCTATAATTTTGACCCGTACAATGTATTTTTGGCTACTGCTACAACTATACCCCAGCGACTTAAGACTGGTTTTGTGGTCCAGGGTCACAAATGTTTTCCTCAAAAAATATTATTTCTTTACAACTGAAGAAAGAAAGACAATTCTGTACATTTTTGTTCTAAAAGTGAACTAATCCTTTAAAATGTATGAGATTAAAACAAATAGGATGTTTATTAGTACTGTTACATGAATATTATCTGTTTCATTTACTTTATGTGGAACTGACAAATATGTATAAAAATATCTGGTAAAACTTTAGTATTAGGAACCAATTCTGCCTATTAGCATGCATATTACTAGCATATTGGCTGTATATTAGTACTTATAAAGCACATATTCTGCATTATTATACATCCTTATACATTACTGCATGACCATATTATACATCCTAAGTCATTGTTACTTAATAGTGAGAACTGGACCTTACAATAAAGTGTGCCCTAGTTTATGTTAAAACTGTATAATCCAAAAAACAAGGAGAAACTAGATTTTTAACATTAATAATTTTGGGTGTAAAAATCATCCCGTTTGAAATACTGGAAAGAGATGCTCACTTTGTGCGAATATCTGGATCCTCATAACTGGAGTGGCACATCTCACTGAAGCGTGAGACGAAGAAATCGTAGCTGCGATGGTATGATGCCGTGTCCTCCTCTATGTTCGCAAACTTCACAAACTTAAAGAAAAAGAGCAGAAATATATAGATAGCTTGATCACAAGTTATATTAGGTGGCCTTAAAGGCAC